>CAUYON010151166.1:0-17771 GCA_963573935.1 Arctocebus calabarensis | reverse complement strand
CATGGTTCTCCAAACTGGCGGGACATCAAAGTTACCTAAGACTGTTTAAAGGTACAGATCCTGTGCCCCATCCCATCCTCCTGAACCAGACCCTGAAGGCTAGGCCCAGGAATGTGCATTTCTAAGAGTTCATGTCGTGATGTACCTGGTCTGGTCCTGGAAAAGCTTTGGGTGAAATTCAAAGCATGCCTCCCAGGCAGGCCCTCTCTGACTTACAGCCCTCAGAAGGTATCCTCAAGGGCAGCCTCCACTTCCTATGCTCCCATTGTCATTCCAGGCTCCGTGGCCATCCATGGACAAGCAGGATTTGTTCTCTGGGGCCTCTGTAAGTTCAGCATTGTTAACACTTGATTTCATTTCATTAGACCATCCACTTGCCTTCCTTCTAATATTTATTTTTTATGATTTAAATAAAGGGTCTGGGAAGCTTGTAATTGGATAGGGCATAAAGACTACCAAGACCAGGCCATGATTGTGTAATCCAAATATCTTCAACTTTAAACACGCCCTCTTCTCCCTCAATTGGAAAGGAACTTGAAAGTAAACACAGAGCAGTATCAGTGCAGGGGCAAGCCCTGTGAAATAGAGAACAATCCCATTTAGGAAGGCCAGTAGTTCCTTTGCTCACAGTGCTGCCCACATACCTGTGCGGGCATTGTTATGCAGGAAGCTGGTCCTCAGAGGTGGTATATGAACATAGGAGATGCCTGTCCTTTGTGACAGTTTGACCTCTACACTCAGCCTCTTCACCCATTGTCCCAGTTACAGGCTCACCACCAAGTAGTACTGGCTCTGCTGCCAGTGCAGCAATTCCTCATAGGCCAGGGAAAATATCACCTCTGAGCCTGCTGTCACACTGAAGGAGATGTGGAACTTCTCTGGTTCCTGGTCCCTGGTCTGGTAGATGACTTTTTTTTTTTTTTTAGAAGTCCTCTTTTTTCTCAACCTTGCTCTTGCTGCAACAGACCTGACTAGGCTTCTGGCTCAACTTGAGTCACTAGCCCATGATTGGTCATACATGCATCCACTCATCAATCTCCCTTCCTTGTTTGTTCACCCTCCTAAGTATTTGCATCTGAGAAATTGTATCACAGGTAGCCCATCCTTCAGAGAACTCAAGTCAGTGAAAATCTGAATCTAGAATAATTAGGAGCTAAGTATTTCTTTTACGTAAAGAGTTTTTAATTTACACACTTTATCTCTTCTCCTTCAAACAGACTCTCCCTCCCACTGCTTCTTCTATGCTTTCCACAGAGCTTGTTTACATGGCAGTAACTCCTCAGATAACAGAAGCTCAAGCTAATAGTCTTGTCTCCATGAAACTCTTGGCAGCTGGGAGGAAATACTGAAGGAAAATAGCACTTTTTACGAGCAAATTGGAACTCACTTAGGAAACAGGATTCAATTTTGAAAAACTTCACTTGCATATAACCTTCCCTGAAGGTGCTAATTCTTAAATAAGTCACATCCTGTTGGCAGGAGAAAAGTGAAAATGGGGAAGTAAACTTCCTTCCATTTATTGAACATCTACTCTGTTACAGGCTTTGATATTCATTAACTCATGTCATCTTCACATAATCCTATAAACTAGATAGAGATCATTGTCCCCACTTTACAGAGGTAGAGACTGAGGCCAACAGAGATCATGTGTCTCCTCTGATCACACGGTTGAGATGATTATGCTGTGTTTCACACTGGATGGTGCCTTCCTTGATGGCTATGTGAGCAGCTGACTTTCCTTGATGATGGCCTTCCTCATAGATTTTATTTGCCTGGTGCTTTTCTTCGACTTCCACAACATAGACTTTATTGTTGATAGTCCTGATGGGACAGGAAAAGTGGATGGATAGCAGAGATAGAGAAAGAAAAAAATAAAAAAGAGAAATGTTCAGGGAGATAAAAACATAAAGTGAAGAAGGTGGAGGAGGATGGGATGAGGAAAAAGAAAAAAAAAAAATAGTACCTTAAAGCCCCAGTGTGAGGGGCAGGAAGAGAAGAGAGAAGAGAGGGATATAAACAGGGTGAAGTAGGTACCACTCTCTCAATTTCTTAGTGGGGAAAAAGACCACACATCACATGGTGGGCCTGGTGTTAGAATTTTGTGTTTCCCAAAATATTGAAGGAATTCCATCTTTTGGCATACAACATAATTTTAGGTGGAACATAATTGAACATTTTTATTGCAATTGTTATATATTTTTATAATGTTTATTTAAAAAAATACAACTAGCTCACAACCCCATAACTTACAGATAAGACCTATATCATCTTAAAAAATTGTACCTATTAAAAATGTATTAAGTAAATAATATGATGGCCATACATGTATAAGTGGTAAAAATTGTGAAATCAGTGTGCAAATAGCTGCAAAGGCTTTTTTGGCCTAACTAGAGAGAAGACCTTGGCTTCAGGGAGCTCAGAATCTGATGGATCACAAACAGACTTGCTTACTTCTATTTTCCCCACTTCTCTAAGGAAGGTTATAAAGTGTAAAGGAGTTCAAGGAAGGGAGAGAACACTTTTGTCCAAATCTTTAAGAAAGTCTTAGAGGAGGTGGCCTTGAAGCCAGGCCTGAAAGAGACAATTCTCACTGGCTATAATTTCTCAGTCTCCTCTGTTGACACCACCTTTTCCTGACCTCTAAATCTTTGGAATATTTCAAGGCTCTGTTGTCGATCTTCCCTCTCTTCTCCTTCTCTCCCATCCCTTCCCTGCCCTCTGTTTTATCTCAATTTACTTTCTAGGTGCTATCATCTAGACACATACCCTCGAATAATATTTGTACATAGACAGCTCTAAAATCTGCATCTCCAGTGTGGACTTGTCCCCTGAACAGACCCATACTTTCCAATTGCTTACTTGACATCTCTACTAGAATGCTAAATAGGCACCTCAAGCTGAACATCTCCAAAACTGAGTTCCAGATGTCTATCACCTGTAAAATCTTCTCCTTATCCTGATCTTCCTTATCTCAGTACACCGTTTAGCTAAAAATCTTACAGTCATGCTTGACTCCCCTGTTTCTCTCAACTCCACATCTATTCCATCAGGGATTTTTGGTTCTGTTCTTAGAAGACATCCACAATCTCACCAACTCTCATTATGCTCGCAATTACTGCCCTGGTCCAAATTACCAACATTTCTTGCTCATGTATGTGAATAAATACTAACTTCCCCCTCCTTTAAACTCTTCCCTCCTTATAGTCTGTTCCTTGAAGAAGTCAGAGAAATTCTATTAATCATAAATCAGGCCATGTACCTCCTCTGCCCAAAACTCTCCCATCTCCTCAGAGCATAAGCCAAAGTCCTCACCAAGTCCCTCATGGTCCCACAAAATCTGGGTTGCTGTCACTTTCTAATCCCATCTCTCCCTACTCTTAACTTCACTCACTCTGTTCCAGCCACACTGACTTCCTTACTGTTTATTGAACTTGTTTAATACACTTGTTTCTCAGAGTCTTTACAATTACCATTCTTTTTGCCTAGATACTCTTCCTCCAAATCGTTACAAGTATTTATACCCTTATTTTTTGTCAAGTCTTTGTTCAAATGTCACATTCTCAGAAATCCTTGATCACTCTAAAACAGCACCTTCTCCCTCACTCTGTTTCCCTCATTCTACTTTCTGTTTTCTTGCAGCACTTCTCATCCACAAACTCACATATATTTACTTGTTTATTTTTTTCCAAGTCTATCTCACCTACTAGACTGTGAACACCTCCAGGGCAGGAATTTTTCTCTCTTCCACATATCTTTTGTTCCTGGAACATGGCCTGTCACAGAGAGGCACTCAACAATTATGTGTGGAGTAGGCATCTCATACAGCAGGAAAACACAGAGTGTTTTGTTTTAAGAAACAGCAAGTACTTAAATTTGGCAGGAGCAGAGTGGCAGGGAAAGGAGAGAAGGTTGCAGTGATTAGGAGGATCTGGAGAATAAGGGGCTCTGAATACAAGAGTCAGTGAGCTCCTACAGCAACAAGGACATTTTGCCATGGATAATGGGGATTCTTGAACAAATCTTGAAAAGGGAGGGATGGGGTCAGAGTTAGCCTTTGAAGAGTGATACTTGGGTGTCTAAAGAACATTAGTTCTCCTCTGTGTTATTTCTTGACACTTTTGGTAGAAGACAAGTTCAACAAATGGAACTCTGTTTTACAAATGGAGTAATTGAGGCACAGACATCAGGAAAGTTGCTTGACCAAAGTGGCAGCTTCCAGGAACACTGAGGGAGGATAGGTAGCCTGCAGAAGGGACCACTTAGGCAAGGATTGTTTCTACACAGCTGCAACAGAGCATGCTATGGCTGAGCTAGCATAGAGGAGGGCCAACGTCTCCTGGATGGTGGGAGGGGCAGGGTGGAGTTAGTGTGGCAGCAACACACTGGGGCCTCTGTGTGTGTGCTGCCTTGGGCCAGCATACTTTCCACTGAGTCTTCCCAAGAACATTTCCTCCAGCCTGTTTTGCTTATTTTTTTAAAAATTCTCTTGCTGTTTTTTTTTTTTTTTTTTATATTGAAAAAATTATAGCAAAAATCCAAATTCTGCCTGACTACCTACTTGGCTCTTACATCATTTGACTGATTAGCCTCTCTTGTTAGCCCACATACTCCACAACCATGCCTGCTCTTTTTGATCTTTGTTTCCAGTGGGTCTCCATCCCATGTGAAATGATATTGGTCCCTTCAAATTTTACCAACATGGAAATTCTGCTTCCAGGAAGCTATCCTTGATTACCTCAGCACCTTTTCCCTGAAATCCCTGGCCTTAATTCCATATTTCTTCCAATTTAGCCACTCTCCAGGGCAGTGTTAGATAGATCCTGATACACACCCTAGGACCCAGGGCTGCTGTTTGAGGTTGTACAGACTGTTGATAGCACAAATAATTTCCTTCTCACTCACAGGGATGATGAGAACTGAGGTAGGGCAGGAATTCTGCCTATGTTGGACTCACTCATCTGTTAAGTCTGAAAGTCACTTTACTCAAAGCTAGAGGCCATTTTTAAATTCATACTAAAGCATGATGCAGCTAATGAGGCCCCTCCTAGTTTTCCCCTTATCTACTCATCTTTCCTTCTTTATCACCTCAACAAGGGACTGTCATTCACCAAGTCCAACAATCCAAGAAAAGGTAGGCACTATCTAGATTAAATTACTAACAACATAGTCTTGTTGCTTCTCCCTCCAATGGTCTCTCAGAACCACTGATACTGTTCTACTCCTGCCTTCAGCATGCCCTACACATGGGCTTATTCCCTGTTGCCCTACTCTGCTCCCAGTTGCCTGACCGGCCCTTCCATTCTACCCAGACTTCATAATCATCCCTCCTTGTTTAAAACATTGCTGTATCTCCTCTTTATGGGCCACAGTTATTTCTAAAGAAGGGCACATATGTTCTAGGGGATGCTGTAGACAAATCAAGAAGGAGTGGGAAAAGAATATTCACACTATTAATATGTTTTTCCTTATCCTTTCATAATTTATATTTATAGCTTCATAATGTACCTGACATATTTTTTCAGTAGTAATTTATATAATGTATAAATTAATAAATATACATATTTGAGGATTATATGATCAAGTATTTCCTATTAAGTGTGCAAACACATAAGATGGTTTGGAGACTCTTAAGTAAGTCCCAAGTATGTGCTCTAGCAATAGAAATCCTCCATGGCCTAGTATTTCCCTACTTTACAAGTTTTATTTCTGATCACTCTTCTACCCTCTGCCTGTCCCTGACACTACAGTGACATGGAAGTGCTTGCAGTTCCCATGAGAGAATGTTTGTGCCTTTAATCTTCTTTCCTAGATTTCCCCAGTCCTTCCCACTCCTAGCTTGCCTTGTGAATATCTCATATTTCAAGCTTGAGTATAAGTGTCATCTCTCTGAGAATTTATCAACTATCATGAGAGTAAGGAACTGACCACTGTCTCTTGGTTTATCTCACCATTCCCACCATTCTGCATTCAGACTTCTCTTTGCTCCTAGAATACTTTATCAAAATCATCTGCTTCTTTTCTTTTTATCTTCCCCATCATATTGTGAATTCTTTCAGAGTAAGGAATGTGCCCAATTAATCTTCCTCTTCCCATCATATCTATCTAGCTCTGTAAGTCACACAGTCAGCATCAGAAAATGTTTGCTAAAAAAAATTAAGCTGGGGATTCGGAGCAAGATGGCGGCTGAGTAACAGCTTATTTGCAACTGGGAGTGGTGAGATTAGGGAGACAAGACTCCAGGCACCTCTCGCTTGTGGGCTGTGCCCAGAAACATACCTTTGGGGATGCAAGGAGCCAGCAAGAGACTTCTGTACCCAAGGAGGAAGACAAAAGCAATGAAGAAGTGGCAAGTGGTTGTTTCTGCTCGGTCTGGGGCCTTGGCGGCTGCTGCGACTGTACCTACAACAGCAGTGAGACTGCAGACAGGGAAGGCCTTCCCTGTGGGTTGTTTTGTGTTTTTGTACTTGGGCACTCAATTGAATTACCTTGGGAGAACTTGGGTCAGATTGCAGGTGACTTTAAGCATTATTCAGGGTCCGGGACTGAGCTGCTGGGCTGGAACAGAGCTATCATTGTTCAACTGTGGACTGTGCACAGCCATTGTGGGAGAGTTGCCCTGTAAGCTCTGCCCTCAGGGTCACACAGTGAGGCCCAGGCTAAGAGACTTTGCGCAAGTGATCCAGTGACTGTGAACAGCACTAAAGGCCAGGACTGAGACTGAGAGGAAGAGTGGAGCTTTCAGTGTTTGGCAGTAGGAGGGAAGGTTTGCAGTCTCAGCCTCCAGTTTTGGCACACCTGATAAGCAGGCACCCACTTCAGGACAGATTCCACTGACACGTGATTTCCTAGGAAAGCCTCTGCTTAGCCAAGGTTAATGGTTTAAAGTGTCTTTTAAGCAGGCTGAGGAGACATTTAGGCTTTTAACCCCACAGGGTTTGAGGGCAAAGAAGTCAGCAGAGACCTCCAGTCTCCATCTTATACAGCTGTATCAGCATTGTGATAAGCATCTCATACCCCACAAGTACACCTGTTTTCCAAACGATATTCAGAAAGATATATACTGCTTTGTTTTTGAATTTTTTCTTTTTTGACTTCAACATTTTCCCCCTAGATTTTTCTTTTTTTATTTCTTCATTTTTCTAGTGTAAATATAATTTTCCATTGTTGCCTTCTTTAATAATAAAAACTTCATTTTTGCTGGTGTTTGTGCCCTGTTATTTAGTTTTCCCCCCAATTTTACCCCGTAAGGTTTTATGTTTGTTTGTTTTGGTTTGATATACAGTATTTTTGTTTTACCTCTCTATTTGGTGGAGGTGGGGTACTGTGTCTTCTCAGGCTGGCAAAGAGCTGCTGATGTCAAGGGAACCACCCTACCCAGCACCCCCAGAGGTTGAAGGTTTGTAAGGTGTGGATCAAAGTACTCTACTGTATATCCTTATTACTACTTTCTCCCTCTTTCTGTGCCTCTCTTCTGTTTGTCAATATTTCCTTTTACTCACCCCCTCTTCTTTCTCTTTTGTATTTTTAAAAACCTTTTTTTCCTTTCTTGTTCTTCAATCTTCTCATCCTTTTAGTCCTGTACCAAAAAGACTCATCAAAACCTTAGGTCAGAGGCAGGATAACTTAAAGAGCAAGAGGAAGCAAAAGGAAAATTAGGGCAAGGAAATAGATAAAAGAAAATACTTATGTGGAAGAAATAGCAGAAAAATCTTGGGAACATGAAAAACCAGTACAGAGAACCCCCACCACCACCACCACCAGGGACCATGAGGTGGCTACTCCAGAGAATTACAGCTAAAAAGAAATATTAGAAATGACAGAGGGGAATTTAAAGTATGGGTGATGAAAACAATGAAGGGAATTGCTGAGAAAGTGGAAAATAACCAAAAGGAAATCCAAAAACAGAATCAAATAAGAGATGAACGATATGAAGAATATAGAAAGGATATAGCAGAGCTAAAGGAATTGAAGCAGTCAATTAGGGAACATAAAGGTCCAATAAAAAGTATCAACAACAGATTAGACCATGAAGAACAAAGAATCTCAGAGGTAGAAGACAAAGCTCCTGAGATAACTCAGATAGTTAAAGAGGCAGAAAAAAAAGAGAGAGAAAGTAAAAAGATCACTGACAGAATTACGGGATTGCATGAAGCATTCAAACACACAAGTTATAGGTATCCCGGAAGGGGAAGAAGAATACCCCAGAGGTATGGAAGCCACACTAGAGAATATTATCAATGAAAATTTCCCAAATAACACCAAAGATTCTGACCCACTCCTTTCAGAGGGATATCAGACCCCAGGTTGCCTCCACTCAAATAGAACTTCTCTAAGACACATTGCAATGAATGTGTCCACAGTCAAGACAAAAGAAAAGATTTGGCAAGCTGCCAGGAATAAGCGCCAATTGACCTACAGGGACAAATCCATCAGGGTGACTGCAGATTTCTCTAATGAAACTTATCAAACCAGAAGATAATGGTCCTCTAACTTTAAACTACTTAAGAAAAAAATTTCCAGTCCAGAATTCTATATCCTGCTAAACTAAGCTTTAAAATGAATTGAGAGGCTCGATGCCAGTAGCTCAACTGGCTAAGGTGCCAGTCACATACTCCAGAGCTGGTAGGTTTGAATCCAGCCCAGGCCTGCCAAACAACAATGACAAGTACAACCAAAAAACAGCAGGGCATTGTGGCGGGTGCCTGTGGTTCCAGCTACTTGGGAGGCTGAGGCAAGAGAATTGCTTAAGCCCAGGAGTTGGATGTTGCTATGAGCTGTGATGCCACAGCACTCTATCCAGGGCAACATCTTGAGGCTCTGTCTCAGAAAAAAATAAAAAACAAAAAACAGATAAATCAAAATTTTTTTTTTTTTAGAGGCAGAGTCTCACTTTATTGCACTAGGTAGAGTGCTTTGGCATCACACAGCTCGCAGCAACCTCCAACTCCTGGGCTTAGGTGATTCTCTTGCCTCAGCCTCCCGAGTAGCTAGGACTACAGGTACCCACCCCAGTGTTCAGCTATTTTTTTGTTGCAATTTGGCCGGGGCTGGGATTCAACCTGCCACTCTCGGTATATGGGGCCAGTGCCCTACCCACTGAGACACAGGCGCCACCTTGATAAATCAAATCTTTTACAGATATGCAAACATTGAGTAAATTTGCCACAACAAGACCAGCTCTACAGGAATTACTTCAATCTGTTGTACACACTAACCACCACAATGGGCCATCAGCAAAATAAGCACCCAGAAATTAAAGGACAGCACCTAGCTTCTACAATGATGCAAAAGATAAAAGAAAGCAAGGTACTTTCACAAAATAAGATGAATAGAACACTACCACACTTATCAATTATCTCAATAAATGTTAATGGCTTCAATTCCCCACTGAAGAGGCATAGAGTGGCAGATTGGATTAAAAAACACAAGCCATCCATTTGTTCTCTGCAGGAAACACACCTAGCCTCAAAAGACAAAGGGAAACTCAGAGTTATGGGTTGGAAGACAATTTTTCAGGCAAACAAAATTCAGAAGAAAAAAGGAGTTGCAATTTTATTTTCAGATACTTGTGGATTTAAACCAACAAAAGTCGAAAAAGACGAACATGGACACTTCATATTGGTCAAGGGAAAAATACAATAAGAAGACATTTCAATTCTAAATATTTATGCACACAACTGTAATGCCACCAGATTCCTGAAACAGACCTTAATTAGTCTGAGCAATATGATATCTTATAACACCACAATAACCAGGGATTCTAACACTCCTCTTACAGAGCTGGATGGATCCTCTAAACAGAAATTAAACAAAGATAGAAGGAACTTAAATTAGACCCTAGAACAGCTGTACTTGATAGACATATATAGAACATAGAATATACATTTTTTTTAAGAGACAGAGTGTCACTTTATCACTCAATAGAGTTCTGTGGCATCCCAGCTCATAGCAACCTCCAACTCCTGGGCTTAGGCAATTCTCTTGCCTCTTCCTCCCAAGTAGCTGGGACTGCAGGCACCTGTCACAACATCTCTCTATTTTTTGTTACAGTTCAACTGGAGCTCGGTTTGAACCTGCCACCTTCATTATATGGGGCCGGCGCCCTACTCACTGAGCCACAGACACTGCCCGAGAATATACATTCTTTTCATCAGCCCATGGAACATTCTCCAAAATTGATCCTATCTTAGGACACAAAGCAAACCTCAACAGAATCAAACAAATTGAAATGTGACCTTGTATCTTCTCAGATCACAGTGCACTAAAGGTGAAACTCAACTACAACAAAAACATTCAATCTCACACAAAGGCATGGAAATTAAATAAACTTATGCTGAATGATAGTTGGATGCAGGAATAAATAAAAGAGGAAATCATTAACTTCCTTGAGCATAACAACAATGAAGACACAACCTACCAAAATCTGTGAGATAAAGCAAAAGCAGTCCTGAGAGGAAAATGTATCACTTTAGATGCTTACATCTGGAAAACAGAAAGAGAGCACATCAACAAAATCACAAGCCATCTTATGGAATTGGAAAAAGAAGAACAACCTAAGCCTACACACAGCAGAAGAAACAAAATGTCCAAAATTAAATCAGAGAGTAATGAAATTAAAAACAAAAGAATCGTTCATAAAATTAATGAAACAAAGAGTTGGTTTTTTGAAAAAAATAAATAAAATGGATAAACTTTTTTCCAGACTAACTAGAAATAAAAAGTAAAATATCTACTAACCTCAATCAGAAATGATAAAGGGAAAATAACAACAGATGCTAGAGAGATACAAGAGATTATCTCTGAATACTACAAGACAGTCTATGTACAGAAATTTGACAATGTGAAGGAAATGGATCAATATTTGTAATCACATCCTCTCACTAGACTTAGCCAGGAAGAAACAGATCTCCTGAACAGACCAATTTCAAGCACTGATATCAAAGAAATAAAAAATCTCCACCCCCCCAAAATGTCCTGGTTCACATGGCTTCATACCAGAATTCTATCAGCTAAGGCGACAACTACCAAAGCAAATAGAGAACCTACACAATGGGAAAGGATATTTGCATATTTTGAATCAGATCAAAGCTTGATAATTAGGATCTATAGAGAACTCAAATTAATCCACATGAAAAAAGCCAACGATCTCATATATCAATAGGCAAGAGAAATGAATAGTATGGTCTCTAAAGAAGACAGATGAATGACTAGCAAACATATGAAAAAATGCTCATCATCCCTAATTATTAGAGAAATACCAATCAAAACCACCCTGAGATATTATCTAACCCCAGCAAGAATGGCCTACATCACAAAATCTCAAAACTGTAGATGCTGGCATGGATGTGGAGAGAAGGGAACACTTTTACACTGCTGGGGGGACTACAAACTAATACAACCATTTTGGAAGGAAGTATAGAGAACACTCAAATAACTCAAGTTAGGCCTTCCATTTGATTTCCCAACCCATTACTGGGCATCTACCCAGAAGGAAAAAAATCCTTTTACAATAAGGACACTTGCACTAGACTGTTTATTGCAGCTCAATTTACAATCGCCAAAATGTGGAAACAGCCTAAATGGCCAGTGACCCAGGAATGGATTAACAAGATGTGGTATATGTATATTGTGGAATACTATTCAGCCATTAAAAATGATGGGGACTTTACATCCTTTGTATTAACCTGGATGGAAGTGGGACACATTATTCTTAGTAAAGCATCACAAGAATGGAGAAGCAGGAATCCTATGTACTCAGTTCTCATATGAGGACAGTTGATGACCTAGTACATGTTGGGAGGAGGGGGAAGGGGAGTACAGAGAGAGGGAAGGAGAGAGGGTAGTGGGGGAAGGGGAGAACAGAGAGAGGGAAGGAGGGAGGGGTGTGAGGAAAGAGAAGAGCAGAGAGAGGAAAGGAGGGAGGGGGTGGAGGAAGGGAAGCCCCGAGCAAGGGAAGAAGGCAGGTGGGTGATGGGTGATGGTGTGTGACACACCTTTTGAGGGTGGGACACAATTATAAGAGGGACTTTACCTATCAAATGTAATTAATGTAATGTGGTTCATTGTACTCTCAATGAATTCCCAACAATAAAATAAAATAAAATAAAATAAAATAAATAAATAAATAAATAAATAAAGCTGGCTCTGGGAGGCCCCACCGGGCACCAGAAAGGTTGACCTCCTCGCTCTGGGATGCTGGTGGGGCCTCTGCAGAGGTCTGTGCAGGCAGGCATCAGTGCTGATCCCTCCCCTTTGCAGTTTTAGTCTCTGAGAGATGACATCTTAAAGGAGACTGAGGAGAACTGTCTATTCAAATGGGAGAGAGAAGAGGTGATGGTGAGGTGCAAAGGATCAATGCATAGAAAGTGCTTCACACAGGGCTGAATACAACAGAGCAGCACCCAGAGAGAAGAATTCTGCTTTGGATGATTTTGCATCAACAGCAACTTATTTATTTATTTATATCATAATTGTGTATATTAATGCATTTATGAGGTACAATGTGCTGATTTTATATACAATTTGGAATGCTTACATCAAACTGGTTAACATAACCTTCACCTTACTTACTTCTTTGTTGTGATAAGACATTTATACTCTACTCTTAATAGTTTTGACATGTACCCTTGCACTGTGCACATTAGGTGAGGTCCCACCAAATACCCTCTCTCCTCCTGGCTTCCTCCCTCCCCTCCTTTCCTTCCTTCTTTCTAGACTATAGTTGTGTTTTATCATTTGTGAAAGTGTAAGTGATCATATATCAGTTTCATAAAAGTATTAAATACATTGGATACTTTTTCTTCCATTCTTGAGATACTTTATTAAGAATAATATGTTCCAGCTCCATCCAGGTAGACATAAAAGATGTAAAGTCTCCATATTTTTATGACTGTGTAGTATTCCATGGTATAACTTTATCATAGTTTGCTAAACCATTCATGGGTCGATGGCTACAAAACTCTTGGAAGTGATCAAGGGATACAGCAGTGTCTCAGGATACAAAATCAATTCTTACAAATCAGTAGCTTTTATATATGCCAACAATAGTCAAGAGGAAAATATTGTTAAGGACTCTAGTCTTTTTACAGTAGTGCCAAAGAAGATGAAATATCTGGAAATTTACCTAACAAAGGGATGTGAAAGATCCCTGTAAAGACAATTATAAAACTCTGAGAAAAGAAATAGCTGAAGATGTTAACAAATGGAAAAACATACTATGCTCATGACTGGGAAGAATCAACATTGCTAAAATGTCCATATTACCCAAAGCAATATACAGATTTAATGCAATGTCTATTAAAGCACCATTGTCATACTTTAAAGATCTTGAAAAATAGTGCTTCATTTTGTATGGAATGAGGAAAAAAGCCTCAAATAGTCAAGACGTTACTCAGAAATAAAAACAAATCAGGAGGTATCACATTACCAAACTTCAGGCTATACTATAAATTTATAGCGATCAAGACAGCAACTTTCCTATTTGCCAACAACCCTTCCAACAATTGGCTTTTAAACTTGGGATAAGTATATTAACAAATTGGTAATATTTGTCACCCTGTCACATGGGTACCTTCTGAAGATGAGCCCAGTGGCTTTAGCAGCTGTGGAGCCAGTGGTCCTATTTGCAGCATGGAGTCCATTCAGTGGGGAGGGCGCATCTGGTGATTCACGCAGAGTCTCTGGCAGCTCTGACCACTGGCCTGACTTAGGATCCTTAAGTCTATAAACACAGGATTGAGCTTTCCTTCCATTGTCAGTGTTGATCCCTGGGGCAGGATGTATTTGTCATGAGAGGCTGCATGACTTGGAGCAATGGCTGATCAACTGTGTCTAATGATGTGCCACTAAAACCCATGACTTTTTTCTCAGCCTCTGCATTATCGGGATGGTCAGGGCTGCTGTCGGCTCCTGCTGGATTAGGAGAAATGGGTACCATAAGGACAGTGTGCAAGTCTAGCCACTAGCTTGCTGTCAGCTTTGGAGGAGGACCATGGAAGGCATCATTGAGCAAGAAGAACAGCTTAATTAACACCAGACACTTCATGGCCAACAACAGGTTGGGCTGATGTATGTTCACCCAGCACCCCAATTCCAGAGCCTAGTGTGGTGGTCAGCATGGTGCCAGCCATCCTGTACAACAGCAGAAATGAGCCTGTGCAGCAGCTGCTGAACCCCAAAACCTTGCAGCAGTTGGTGCACCCCACTCCCAGCCCAATACCATCCTGCTCTCAGATGGCGTACTGCACTTCTGGGTGATGGCATGACTGTTGACTGCTGCAAGACCACATCCATCAAGGACCAATTTCCCACCAAAGACAGCTTCAAGTCCCCGATAGGAACTTCATTGACCTCTCAGTAGATTATATGAAAATCCACACTCTGTCTTAGGAGGAAGGAGGATGAGTTCCAGGAGCCACAGGGTTTCCACCAACTTGAGTATTGATGATTTGTGGCCTACCTCAGATGGTAAGGACATCAGTGTGGATACAAAGGTGCTGCTGAATTGGACTCTGGACCCTCTTCTCCAGAAGATCTTCTCCTCTAGGATCCACTAATAAGTCGAATCTAAATGAAGATATGCTTTGGAAAGCATCATGAAAATATGTACTTATTTCTTTTTAAAAACATTATATGATCTGAAAGACTTTTAAGCAGCTCTCACAGCTGAAAACCAGTTTTATATCCTTACCAGTGGTTTCCAACCTACCTAATGTGCAACCCTTTAATACAATTCCTGTGGGTTGCAACCCATAGGTTGAGAACAACTGCCTTAGACTGACAGAATGTCAGCTGTTTAAATAGCCAAACAACCAAGTTTTAATGAATACTTTAATGGAGTTAATTGATGGTTTATTTGTATTTTACAGGGTTTTTGTTTGTTTGGTTTTTTCGTTTTTTTGTAGAGACAAAGTATCACTCTATTGCCCTCAGTAGAGTGCTGTGGTGTCACACAGCTCACAGCAACCTCCAACTCCTAGGCTCAGGCAATTCTCTTGCCTCAACCTCCCAAGTAGCTGGGACTACAGGCACCCACTGCAACTCCCAGGTATTGTTTTTGTTGCAGTTTGGCCAGGGCTGGGTTCAAACTCACCACCCTCAGTATATGGGGCTAGCACCCTACCCTCTTAGTCACAGGCGTCACCCTGTATTTTATAGTTTTTATTACCATACATAGTAATAAATTTAGACAGATAGAATTTTGTGTGTTGATCCTGCGGTCATTGTCACTGTGTGTAGTTATTAAAATTGTTATAGTGCTGTCAAACTTATATAGCTTTAATTTTAAGCACTGATTTACATGGCACTTTCTTCCTGAAGAAATAAAATTTGCCCAAGGTTTTTCACCAAAAAAAATAAAAAAATAAAAAAATAAAAAATAAAGCTGCTTACACCTGTAATCCTAGCACTCTGGGAGGCCAAGGTCAGTAAATTGCCTGTGCTCACAGATTCGAGACCAGCCTGAGCGAGAGCATGACCTCATCTCTAAAGAAAAATAGCCAGGTGTTGTGGCAGGTGCCTGTAGTCCCAGCTAGTTGAGAGGCAAGAGAATTGCTTGAGCCCAAGAGTTTGAGGTTTCTGTGAGCTATGACGCCATGGCATAGGGTGATCCTCGCCATAACTAAGGGTGACAAAGTGAGACTCTGTCTCAAAAAAAAAAAATTAATATAATCAAGTACCTATCGTGTTTCTGGCACTGATTTTAGCATATATTTCTACATGTATTAAATAATTTAATCCTTAGAAGTGGGTTCTAATTTTATCTCCACTTTGTAAATGTGTAAAATGAGATTCCCAGAAAAGAAGTACCATAGCTGGCAGAGCTAGGATTCAAACTCAAGAAGTCTGATCTTAGACTGTATCCTCTTAATCACTATGTCCTGCTGATAAAATAAAAAAAAGAACGAACAAATGTATGCACGAATGAATGAAGCAGTGAATTTGGAAATAAACTTACATGACAAAATTGGAGATTGAGACAAGGTGAGGCAAATTTATGTCAAAGATGGCTTCATGGGCTTCAGCATGTATATTGAACAGGACAGAGGTGACAAAGATGTAGGCATAGCAAGACACCACAGTAGAGTGCATGGAATAGTTCATCATCAACAGTTGAGAGAGAAAATAGGAGGTGAGTTGACTAGACACTATCTTTGGCCTTGATAGGTTAGTACTTGAGAACACAAGATTCCTGGATAGGTCTCATGGTGGCTAAAATGAGGCCTAGAGAAGGAAAACAGCTGATGCTATCCATTTTGTGCATCTGCCTGATATTGCAGTGAGGTTTGTCAAGTCTCATAAGCAAAGGCTCACAGAAGATCACAAATCAAGGGACCTCTCTGGGCAAATGCTATTCCAACTTTAAATGGACACGAATCTCCTGGTGATCTTGTTTAATGCAGGTTCTAATTTAGCAAATCTAGGGTGAGGGTTACAATTCTACCCTTCTAATAAGTTCTCAGGGGATGCTAATGTTTCTCATCCACAGATTTCACTTTGAATAGCAAAAAGTTAGAATATAGCAGAGTGGTGCCATTCATTGAGCCCTACTCTGTGCGTGGCACTATGATAAATATTTATTTCTTCCTTTTTAGGATATCAGGTAAAAATAATTGCACCTGATAAAGGCAATCATGCATTGCAAGCATGATAAACATTTGGCATCGGTCATCTTCTTTAATCCTCACATCAGCCCTATGAGCTAGACAATATTACTGTCCACATATTACAAATGTGTTAACTGGGGTCACGTAGCAGATAAGATATCTTTTCCCCTACCTTTTCTGAAGTTATGATCCCTCCATCTACACACACATAATGCACATCTAGTTCCTTCTCAGTGTGAGGCATTGGGAAGTGTGGGCAATTTGGGATCAGATAGATCTAAGTTCAAATTCTGACTCTGACCTGATCAAGTTAAAGTTTCTGCATTGCCAAGGACATCCATCAATAGTATAAACAGACAACCCATGGAATGGGAGAAAATATTTGCATGCTATACATCCAATAAAGGGCTGATAACCAGAATCTATAAAGAACTTAAGCAAATCAGCAAGAAATAATCAAAATAACCCCATTAAAAATGAGCAAAAGACATGAACAGAAATTTTTCAAGTGAAAATAGGCTAATGGCCAACAAACACATGAAAAAAATGCTCAGCATCTCTAATTATTAGGGAAATGCAAATCAAAATGACAATGAGGTATCACTTGACTTCAGTAAGAATGGTTCTTATCCAAAAGTCCCAAAACAACAAATGCTGGTGTGGATGTGGAGAGAAAGGAACACTCATACATTATTGAAGGGGGCAACCTCTATGAAAAGTAGTATGGAGATACCTCAAAGAACAAAAAGTAAAGCTACCATTTGACCCTGCAATCCCACTACTAGGTATTTACCAAAAGAAGAAAAAGGACATTTTATCATAAAGACACTTGTACACAAATGTTTACCAAATGTTTACAGCGGCACAATTCACAATTGCAAAGATGCAGAAACAATATGAATGCCCATCAATACATGAGTGGATTAAGAAAATGTGGTGTATATATATCATGAAGTACTACTCAGTCATTAAAAAATAAATGATGATCTAGAAGATGGTGGTATGTAGCCAGCTTTCTGCAGACGCTCCTGTCCAGAAGGAGAGTTAAAGGACAGAAATTTAGCGAGAAAGCCAACGGTTTGGAACTGAGCCAAGAGACAAGGTCGAGGAACGCACATCAACACTGCTGGAGAGACCTGCCACCCCAAAGATACAAATAAAAGGTAC
>CAUYON010151163.1:0-24678 GCA_963573935.1 Arctocebus calabarensis | reverse complement strand
TATACTGCGAGCTGTTCTCTTGGGGGAGGGGACTCCCGTCCGCTTGGTGATGTGCTCTGTACCTTTTATTTGTATCCTTGGGGTCGCAGGTCGCTCCAGCAGTGTTGATATGTGTTCCTCGACCTTGTCTCTTGGCTCAGCTCCAAACCATTGGCTTTCTCGCCAAATTTCTGTCCTTTAACTCTCCTTCTGGACAGGAGCGTCTGCAGAAAGCTGGCTACAGACCGCCATCTTGGCTCCTCCCCCCAAAATGACCTTTTTAAAAAAGAAATAGCTGATTAATATTCACTATACCCTACTGCCCCTGGTCAGTTAAACTGATCACACTATCAGGTGATGGTTCTATTTCAAACTAAACAGTAACAAACAGAAAAGGAGGATCACCGAACACACGCTTCCAGAACATATTAGAAAAATATATTCCCTCATGGTTTTCATACATGGCACTTCCTCCTGTACTATAAATGCAACAGGTTGCTCAGTTTTCACTGGTTAGTTAGCAGTTTGGGGGTGCTAATGGCCTTTATGGCATGCAACACTTTAGGGGTTAGAAGGCCTAATTCAAAAGCTGCATCTGTATTTCTGCTGAAATAACAATAAAATACTAAAGCTATTGAAAATTGAGTCACCACAGAAACATACATACAGCAAAGAGAAGGAGAAAAGAGAGAGAAGGGGAGAAATAAGAAACAGGATCACAAGGGCTGTGGTGCTGAGCCTGGAGGCTTTTCAGCTAGAAAGGGGTAATGGTCCTGAAGAGCTGAATTTGTGAAAAATGCCACAGCCTACTATTTCTCCTTCTTCTTTCCTTTATGTTAAATTAAAAAATAGGTAAAAAGCCAGGCTACCTGAATTTTTAAAAATTGGTTCAACTATGATAAATCCCTGCCATTCTGAGCAATATAGTATAGATTCTCAAATTTAATTAGAAAGCACACAGCGACGGACACCTGGAAATAAAGATAGAAGACATAATCCTGTGTGGTAACTCTCACTTCAAAGAATCAAAAAAAAACTAATCCAGCAGCCTTCACTGCTGCTGTTTATAGACCAAAGGATACTGACCTGACACTATCCCACCACACTCGTCAACCCTTCAAGCTCCTAACACTGGGTATCTTCCTTGCAATGCAATATCCAGAACCCTAAGGAGAAATCAGTGATGCTAGTGGTGTCACCTCAAACTAGGTGTCATGACGAAGGCCCGGCAGAGCACTGCTTGCGTGAGCAGTTTTCCATGTGTGGTCCCTGGGCAAAGAGCAGCAGCAGTGTCCTGGAACTTGCTGGAAATGCAAATTCTCATGTCCTACCCCAGATCTACTCAATGAGAGACTCTGAGTTTCAGAAAATCTCCAGGTGGATTTGATGCACAATCAAGTGTGGGAACCGCTGGTGTACGTCATTACAGGGTGACAACAAACGACTTGTTATGTGAAAGACAATTGCCTCGACCACAGTTTTATGAGAAAAGTTGTAAAAATAATAGAAACAGTGAGAAAACTGAGGACTATATCATAGATGTAGTATGGAGTACAAGCGACAAAAAGAGGTCATCAGAGCACAAACTGAAAAGAGAGACATGACAGCGATGGTGATCACTCATGACTACCTGGAAGAACAGGAGGAAATGGCTTAGAAATGAGTGTTGATTTTCCCTTTTCCTGTTTAGATACTGAAAGTTTTCCGCCATTGTGAGCCTCCAGGAGACAGGCTATTCATGGCCTATGAATAACCCACAGTTGGCATCAGTAATGATACTTGAGCTGAAAGTAGTTCAAACTCTCATAGTTGAGAGTTTTCTTGTATGACTCTAAAGCTTTGTGTGTGTCATATGGCAGGCTACACAGTCATTAAAATATGTGTTTAAAGGCCTTGAAGACATTTCCAAAAGAAAAAGAAAATGTCTTAACTGAAAGGCAAGGGCACCCGATCAGCTTGCAGCCCAGGCCAGGCTGGCTGGACCATCCCTGGCTGCAGGTGGACAGAAGGGGGTTGTACACACGGGAGCTTCCAAGAAGCAGTCATTGTCCATGAGCAAGCCAGAGAATGTTCAGGAGGCACCTGAGATGGGATTATCTCTAAATTAAACATTTAAACATGAATCCAGGCTAAGTGAGTCCCTAGTGTATGTGGTATTTGGAGAAGAATTTGTAAATCAGAATACATCAACCTCACAAAATTATCTGAAAATCATCACATGAAGAATATTTATTAAAATCATGAAAATAAACACAGAGGACTGCCCCAATATGCAGTCCTGGGGTACCTGCTCTTGTATGTTTGGGGCACACGCACTCCATTTCTCTACCTTCTAGTCTACAGATTCTTTATCATTCACAATCTGTTTCCCACTAAACCAGTGGTTCTTAACCTTCCCAATGCCACGACCCTTTCATACAGTTCCTCGTGTTGTGGTGATCCCCAATCTAAAATCATTTTCATTGCTACTTATGTTTTGGGGTCACCACAACATGAAGGACTGTATTGGAAGGTTGAGAACCACTGCACTAAATGATGTGGTGAATCATGCATTTCACCTTCGGCAGATACGAGACAAATTTCCTTTCAACCAAAATGTCTAAGCCAGTGTTTTTCAACCCTTTTATCTCCTGCCACACTGAAACCTCTAGTTAAACTTCCCTGACACATTAATATTATGTTGATTGAAAAAATAAAAGAGTAAAAGAAAGAACATACTATTCATTGAACTTCTTTTGAAAATAATTTAATTAATGATCTTTAGAATTTTTGTGGCACATCTAAGATTCTTTCACAGCACGCTGGTTGAAAATCACTGTTTTCCCCAAATATTTGAACATGCAAAACATCATTGAGAAATAAAGTAATACTGCTTTCCAAAGAAAAATCAGACAAATGAGGAAAAATTAGTAACAACACGAGTTAAACACTTCCAAAGGCAGTTCTACTGGTAAGTATTGATACTGCCAGTTTTTACAGATGAAAAAAATAGGAGCTCATGAAGTTGCCACTTGGCCAAGGCAACAGAACAGTAAAATACAAAAGTATCATCAGAACTCAGGAACATGGGCATGAAACAAAAGCATATTCTCACGATACTACACCAAAAAGAAAAAGGGACATCAATGGGTAGAATAGTTAATAGGTAGAAGGAATTGCATATTTGTCACTGATAATTAATTGTTGATTGTTTTAAATGTTTAGATCAGTGCTGTCCACCAGAACTAAAATGTAAGCTGCATGTGTAATTATACATTATGTAGCCACATTAAAGAAATAAAAATAAGTGACATTCCTTTCAAACATGTATTTTATTTAAACCACTATATCAAAAATATTATTATTGCAACATGTAATCAATGGGAAAAGTATTAAGACATTTTTCATTCCTTCCTTAGTATGTTTTATCTGTGAAATCAGCATATGTTTAAGACTTACAATACATCTCAATTTGAACTAGCCACCTGGGGGAGAGGTTACCATACAAGACATTTCATCTCTAAGTGTTTAACATCCGCTGTGTATACAATGTGGATTTATCTTCTATGGTGGGCAAATAATAAGACTATAGTTTCTATTCTCAAAGTATTTTTAATATTCTTGGAAGAAATATGAAGTTTTTACTAAATATCCCCCCCCCAAAAATGTTGTATACTAATTTCTTTTGTGAGAGATTTTCCTTTTACCAGCAAAAGAGAAGATTCTCACACAACTAATTAGGTTGCAATTAAGAAAAAAAACCTAAAACCCAACAAAACAAAATAAGAGAAAAAAAAAACACCTCTCTGTGATGGATTTCTAATGCCTAAAGGCTGAAATGTTGCAGGTTTAAGAAAAACCAGTGAAAAGATTATGCTCAAATTGGTATTTAGTTAATGAACTGTGAAGACTTCCTTAGCAGAGAAAATTGAAGAAGTAACTGCATCAGAAGAGTTTCTGGAGGCCTGAGAAGAGAATTCCTGGCAGTGTTTAATTGCCAGGCTACAGAGGAGAGTAACAAGGTAGCTGAACTGCTAGAGCTTGGGAGATGGGTGGTTGGCTTCTTGCCTTTTACAAACAATGTGAAGTTGGAAAAAAAAAAAAAGCAATAATGAAAGGAAAAAAATGAGCTTTCCCTGGGAATTTCATAGTAAAGGTCATCACTGCCTCAGATATGAAGGTCAGGACATCCTGGTACTTGTGATCCAGATGGATGCTACATTCCTGTCAGCCTCAAGTCATGAATTCAGTGAAGATTTATTGGGTGATAATGAGATTAAGCACTGTGCTAGGCCATGAGGGGTCACCACTGAATTCAGATCTATAAAAAACTCCTGAAAAAGAGGCAAAGTGGGCTGCCTCTGCTGGGCCTTAAGTACATCTGGTGTCTTCAAAGATTTCACAGAGGAAGTGAAGGACATGGTGAGTCTTGAAGCCTAAAAGGAAGCATAAAGCATTGGTGAATTTCCACCAATGTCACTTATCTACACAATGACTATGCAACCTGCTTTGCTGAGGACAGATCCAGTTTTATGTCTCTCCTAATAGGACTATCAACTGTGCCTTACATTCTCAAGGAACTGTTCTGTAGACTCCTTTGAAGAGCAAACGTTATAGGTCATACTATCTGCCAAACATCAGATACCTTGTTAAAAATAATCTCCTTTTCACAAAATTGTAAATGAGACCACCATGGTCAATTGCTTGCTGACAAATGCACTCCCAAAGCAGGTTTAGATGCCCGTATACATGGCAAAAGAAATAACCTACAAGTGAATATGGGCATGTGCATTTGTGGGTTATATGTAAATGAGTACATATGTTATGTCGTGTGGTGTTAAGTACGATTAAGAAAATAAAAATTTGTACCATGATAGTGATCAGAGTGACAGTGGGAAATGAGTGCTGTCTCACAGATGGGGGTCAGAAGGCCTTTCTTAAAAGGTCCAACTTAATAAGAAACCTGGAGAAAGTGGACCAGACAGGAAACAGCAGGTGTAAGTCCCCAGGGTGGGAAAAACCTTGGCCTGCCTGATGACTGGCAAGGAGGCCAGAGGGCTGATCACAGATCAGGTCAGACAGAGATAGTAAGGGTCCAGACCACAGAGGCCCTCACCAGTCACGGCAAGCAAAATTGGATTTAGTTTTGAGCTTTAGGGAAGCACTGAAAGGATTTTGAGTAGTAGACTGGCAGGACCTGACTTGAATTTCAGAGGAATCCCTCTAGCTGGTGTGTGGAAGTGGACTGAAGTGGAAGGGGATGAGGATGCTGAGGACACCTAAGCATTTTTATTAATCTTTATTCACTTGGAATTTCACCCTAGATGCATACTTCATTGGCTTCTCTAATGGTACTACAATTTTCTCTTCACTTAAAAAGTGTTTTTCTATTCCAGCACTATTTCTGACCTATCTCTCCAGAGGCATAAACTATTTCCCCTTTCATAGTCCAGAGTCATTGAACCTAAGCATTTCTATGGTCTCTTCATGCTGAAAAATCAAGTCATTTGATTGTTAAAAGTAAAACAGGTCATTTTTTTTACAAACTCCTCCCTTGAGATTCCAAAATCCCTCACTTTCTACACATTTCTATGTCCAGGAAAACCCATCTTTGATTCTTTTTCTTCTTTTTTTTTTTTTTTTTTTTTTTTGTGTGCCTCACTGTCACCCTGGGTATAGTGCCTTGGTGTCATAGCTCATAGCAACCTCAAACTCCTGGGCTCAAGTGAGCCTTGCCTCAGCCTCTGGAGTAGCTGGGACTGTAAGCATCATCACAATGCCTCATTAGTTCTTCTATTTTTAGTAGACACGGGGTCTCACTCTTGCTCAGACTGGTCTCCAACTCCTGAGCTCAAGCAATTCACCTGCTTCAACCTCCCAGAGTGCTGGGATTACAGGAGTGAGCCACCACGCCTGGCCTCTGTGTTTATTCTTCACAGATTACTCCATATTCTAGATTTATCTCTTTCTGCATTTTCCCATCACAGTGTATATTCTTTATGATCTTGTCAAGAACTATGAACCATCTATGCTAATATCACACTTTCAAGAAAAGAGGTCAGACTCCTTTTGTTTCACATGTGCTGATAGAAAACATGGTTCTTGTTGGTCAGAGACAGAGTTTATAACCTACAGCCCAGCAGGCAGCATGAGTTTACTGACTGCATCAGTTCCTTCTGACCCTCCAGTCCTATGGAGATACTCGTGTAGGTGGATGCTGTCTGTCCTCCAAGACAGTTCACTGTACAAACTTGAACCTGAAAAGATCACACAACATGGCGCACCTTTTGAGCGCAGCACTCAACTACAAGAAGGGTTCTACCTAACAAATTCAAAAATGGTGACCTTGTTGTTTATACTCCCACAATAACCTGAAATTTAAAAAAAAAAAAAAAAGGAAAAAAAGAAAAGATCATACAGAACAAGAGAAGTCAATGATTTTACTCTCAAGACACGTAGAAACAAATGGACATGTAGGCCCATGGACGAGTATTTCCCAACCTACAAAGAGCCCAGCCAGGTATATGAACCACGTTAATATGATGGTCAATGCTATCTAGCTAATTAATAGGTAATTATTGATTAATTCCAGTTGTACATAAATTTTTAACAGCAGATTCCTAGACTTCTAAAAGAATAAACTGAAATAATTGTCAAGTGTGGGGAATTCCAAACACTGGAACACTAGAACTAAGTGAAAATGATAAGGGCAAGGCAGCCCTTTTCATTGTTCTTTCATTCAAAATAAGTAAATGTTCACCACATTGGTGAAAAACTACCAAGCAATTGTCCCTTCTGTTAGAAAACTCATTATATAAAAATATCTCATTGATACCCAGGAAGCAAAACAGCTTTCTTAATGTTATTAATTTTACATGAATGACTATTTTTTTTTTTTGAGACAGAGCCTCCAGCTGTCACCCTGGATAGAGTGCTGTGGCATCACAGCTCACAGCAACCTCCAATTCCTGGGCTCAAGCGAGTCTCTTGCCTCTGCCTCCCAACTAGCTGGGACTACAGGCGCCCGCCACAATGCCCGGCCATTTTTTGGTTACAGCCGTCATTGTTGTTTGGCGGGCCTGGGCTGGATTCGAACCCGCCAGCTCAGGTGTATGTGGCTGGCGCCTTAGCCCTTTGATCCCCAGGCGCCAAGCCTACATGAATGACTATTGTGGCATTTGACCAGTTTATAATTCAAGCGCAGGTTTTCTCTAATTATAAATATTCATATGCACATTTGTATTGAGAATCATGTCCCAATATGTATTTATTTGCAAATAGGCCTGTGTTGGCTCTGCTCTGCTTGCTTGCTGCAGCATGCTTCATTTTTCTCAAATCATTCTTACATTCTTACGTAATACACACATATTCCTTGTTTATCAATAAATATCTCATTTTCAGTAATGGTTGTTTTAAACAAAATAACAACTTGGTGGAAACAATTTTATACTTTGTAACCAATTACTGGCATAAAGGATATTATTTGCAAGCAGGTTGACATAATTTCTGAGATAGTGTCAATAGGGTGGGATCTTACACAAGTGGCGCAAATCAGAAATTAATTATCAAAGACATTGAAAGGAGTCTCCTAGGATTCCATTTATGGACTGGATGATATTAACATATTCTATAAGTACTGGCTTATCGATAAGCAAATTTGAAAATAATCTCTTACTTAAAGTGTCATCTTCCACAAATTATTGTTAATTAATCTCTCCTTTCTTATTCCCCTCATACTCTTGTCTTATGCCATACACTCTTTAAAAGGGAAAACTAATATGTACATTAAGACACTAATGGAAAGGAGACAATTTTAAATATCATACCATGTATTGTATTGCACACATATGCTATGAAATATATATGGTAAACAAACATGACATGCATCAGCTTGTTTAATCTTTCAAACAAATATGAAAAATTATATTTAGTTTGAGATTTAGGAAATTTGGACTCAGAACATTGTTTCTTGCTCAAGAAAATGCAGCTTGGTCTTAGAGCTTGGACACAAAATTTGCTTTTCTAAAGGAAGTATCTAATGTATTTAACACTAGTATGAAGCCAGTTGACTAATACATGCCCTCGGAAGAGAAAAACTCAATTGAATTCAAGTTGTGGGGAGGGAAAAGAAGGGGTGAGGTTGAAGAAGAGGGAGGGGATGGGTGTGCTCCCATCTAATGGGTATAACGTAAGGACGTATGGCACACCCCCTGGCTGTAGGACAACTGAAATAGGGACCTCATCTAACGAACACAAACATTGTAACCTAATTTTTTATGCCTTCATATTATTCTGAATACAAATAGTTTTTGCTTTTCTAGACAACTGTGCTTGATCAAGTGATCATTCTTCTAATCTATAAAGTAAGAACAGAAGGCATGATTTACATTGCATTAAATTTTTTGAAGTTTATTTGTAAGAATTTTCAAATTCCTGGAGTTTTCTTTTCTATTGACAGAAAAATACAGTAGCATATACTTACAATAAGATATAAGAGATGAGAGAGAAGTTGTCTTTTCCTTTTTCTCCTTCCTTGGAATTCAAAGCAGAGTATGACACTTTGAAGACTGCTATCTCCTATTGAGGTTAATTGGATATTCTGAATCTGGTTCTCAATATACATTAATTAGAAAGAATTAAGACAACGTTAATAAAGACCAGAAACAGTTTCCTATTTCAGGACAGTGCTTATACAAAAATTCTCTTGTACCTAATTTCATGTCAGTGAAAAATAGCTGAACATATAAAAATGTTTCAGCTAGCGGAGTGCTATTTCACATCCAATCTAAAAAGCCCACATGGGTTTTTAAAGGTTGGCAGACTTAGAAGTTAGATTCCTACTATTTACTGTAAAATAGTAGGGATCATTGGGTTTATAACAAAAAAAATCTGGTTGGTAATCAACAAAAATAAAATCAGACAGACTTTATCCTCATGAAATCATATGAAGATAATAAAACCACTAGATTAATGTTGGTTAATCAAGAGGTCCGTATAATGACTCCTTTATAGAATCCAGGAATAGAAACTCAGCAATTAACTTATTCCAGCCAGGAAAAGCATTAAAGTCTCTCTTAGACAAACTCCAGAGGTTCTTCCAACTGGGACCCCTCATATTACTTTAGTTGATTTGCAAGAGCTCAGGCACGTGAACGGAAATCTTAGTTATTTCTTCATTATGCTGATGGGTTTTCCCTTACAGGTCAGTTGTTGCTTACAACCAGCTGGTTCTAGTATTTCTCTTTCACTTTGGTTAGGTTGAATACTATGTGTCCTAAAAATGTCCTATTTGCTAAGAATCTTCCCAGAGTTCAATGACCATCTTTTACCTGGACATCTGGGTCTTTGGCAATTGTGGAGGAGTTTTCCACAATAGTTCCCTCAGTAGATTTTCTATGTTTTTATTAATAGCACTTTCTTCTTCCCTTGAATAGATACCTATGTTTGCTTTGTACAGTCCCACATCTCTCTAAGACCCTGTTCTCTTTTTTTGCCTCTTTAAATGACTGGCTTAGCTTCAGAGCTTCATCTTCAAGTTCTGAGATTCTTCTTCTCTTTGGTTTAATCTGTTACTTAACAGTTTCTGCTGTGTTTTTAAAATGCCTGACTGACTCATTTTTATAAGTTCTATTATGTCCGTCCTAATTTTGTTAAGGTCTTTAGTCACTTTTTCATTCATCTCTTGAAATACTTTTTAGTTCACTTTTCAACTTTTTTTTATTCCATTCATCTTATTTGCCATCCACATTCTGAATTCCCTTTCTGTCATTTCATCAATTTCCTTGTAGTTAGAATCCACTCTTCTATCTCCTTGAGGCCCCTGTTATTTTATTTTTCATGTTGCTAGGGTTCTTTTGCTAGTTTCGTCTCATCTGAAACCTCTTTCTTCAGTTCCAGGGTAACAGGTATGCAGAACTCTTGTCCCTTGCTGAGAACTCTCTGGATAGTTGTAGGGTGTTCGAGTCGGGAGCTAGATGAGACTCTCTCCACTGAGGCTGGAGTTGATCTACCAGCGCTTCCCCACAGAGGTAACCACAGCATCTGGGTAACATTGTTGTGGGTCCTGGGTTATGGGCATTTACTCAAAGCAGGTTGCAGTGTACTGTAGTTTGGGGCTGGGGGGGGTTGTCCTTGGTGGCATGTTGGGCTTTGGGGAAGGTCTTCTAGGCCTGAGTTAGTGATAGAGGTTCTGGGTTGGGGCCTGAGGTCCAGGTGCAGTGCCAGAGACTTGGGAATGTCATCTCAGGCCTAGCAGGAGTTCTGGAGGCACAGAGGTAGGACCTCTGAGCTGGCATTTGGGAGAAGCGCCAAAATCACAACCTCTTGGCAAAGCCTCTGAACCCAGAGCAAGGCTGGCAGACAGTGGTCCATTGAGATCTGGAGGGTGAGATCAGGGCCAGGCAGGCAGGGGGCATTTGGGGCTTGGAGGGGGAAATCAGGTAGAGCAAGCAGCAGACTCTCCGCAGGCACTGGAGTCCCTGGAGTGCCAAGTCAGGTGTGCAGAAGTTGCAGCTCTCCATGCCCCAACCAGGAACTGTCAAAGGAGCCATCTTGGCACTCTCTGCTCAGAGCCTGCTGGTCCCCAGCAAGCCTGGAGTAGGGTAGCCAGAAGGAGGGACACGGAGATGGCCTGCAGATCCAACTTGGAGGTGGGATCAGGCCAAGTGGGCAGGAGGCAGTCAGGCCCAAAAGGTGGAGTATTTGTCAAGCAAGAATGTGTTTACATGGATGGAGCTGGAACATATTCTTCTTAGCAAAGTATCTCAAGAATGGATCATGTTCAATTTAAAGAAGTCTTGGCTGACTTCCTTCTCCAGCTCAGTTCTCCCAGACCTGGGTGGAAATAAAGACTGATGTTGCCCATACACAAACACACACACACACACACACAAAGTCTCAGTCTTGACCTTTTACTTCTTGGTGATGTGGAATCTTATTCACAACCCCCTCCTTCTGGAAATAAACCTTCCCTTAGGCTTCTCCAGGTAAAGAGCTTTGTGAATGTCTTCCTTTTCTTTGATTAGCCTTTAAATTCTGGTATTCTCATAATTCCATTACAATTCCATTTCATCCCTCCCTACCTTAAATTTCCCTTTAAACATAGATGACTCAAAAATGTTTCTAAGGAGGATTTCTCTCATGATGTTTGGAGCCACATATTTGACTTCCTGCTACTTCTTGGGAATGTTCCTTCCTCTCCCAGTAACTTGGTGTTTATTGTTGCTGCTTCCTGGAACATTGTTCCCTAGACCTGGCCAAATCTTGCTCATCATTCACCTTGAAAGTCATTGACTCCTGGAACTTTTCTGATACTTGCCATTCTGACTTAGTCATGTGCTCATAGACACACTCATTCAGGGCTAGGGACCCCTACAGGTTGTAGTTAGGGAGAAAAGTAAACTACGTATTTGCAGAAAGACTGCATTTTCTATAATCATTATACGACCTATAGGGTGGGGGGGAAGCTTCACAGGTTCACAAGAGCTACTACTCTAGTTAATATTAGTCAACAATTTTATAAGTACACTGTGGAGATGAAATTGGAAACTAAACATGTCAGGCATGCAATTATGTCTGTTTATACATATATGCCTGTGCATGTCTCTGCAGATATATATAACTTAGTGAGCTATATTTAATTTCTACTGCCATGTTAGCAGTGATTTTAAAAATAAATCTTGTACTTTGTTTCTAGACTCCTTAATTAAAAGAATACATCCAGTTTTTTTGGGTTTTTTTGATCTTCGAAAGAAGTGAAAAGATAAAGATTATGGGTCCATTATGTGACACATTGCAAAAGGAGTTACCTCTAACCAATTCTACTTATATAATTTCACAAATAGGTACATGGATAGGCAAGAAGGTAGGTGGGTAGATGGGAAGATAGGTGGGTAGATAGGTAGGTAGGTAGGTAGACAGTAGGTAGTGGGTAGATAGGAAGGTAGGTTAATAAATAGGAAGGAAGGTAGGTGGGTGGATAGGAAGATAGGTGGGTGGATAGGAAGATAGGTGGGTAGATAGGAAGATAGGTGGGTAGATAGGAAGGTAGGTGGGTAGATGGGAAGGTAGGTGGGTAGATAGGAAGGTAGGTGGGTAGAAGGGAAGGTAGGTGGGTAGACAGTAGGTAGTGGGTAAATAGGAAGGTAGGTTGATAAATAGGAAGGAAAGTAGGTGGGTAGATAGGTAGATAGGAAGGTAGGTGGGTAGATGGGAAGGTAGGTGGGTGGAGAGTAGGTAGGGGGTAGATAGGAAGGTAGGTGGGTAGATAAGCAGGTAGGTGGGTAAACAGGTAGGTATATTGATAAATAGGAAGGCAGGTAGGTTGATAGGAAGGTAGGTAGGTAGATAGGCATGTAGATGGATAAATAGGAAGGCAGGTAGGGAGATATGAAGGTAGATGGGTAGATAGTAAATGGGTGGTAGATAGTAAGTAAGTGGGTAGATTGTTGGTAGATAGTAGGCAGGTGGGTAGATAGTAGGTAGGTGGTAGATGGTAGGTAGGTGGTAGATGGTAGGTAGGTGGGTAGTTAGTAGGTAGCTGGGTAGATGGTAGGTAGGTGGTAGATGGTAGTTAGATGGTAGATAGTAGGTAGGTAGTAGATGGTAGGTAAGTGGTAGATGGTAGGTAGGTGGTAGATGGTAGGTAGGTAGTAGATGGTAGGTAGGTGGTAGATTCTAGGTAGGTGGTAGATAGTAGGTAGGTGGGTAGATGGTAGGTAGGTGGGTAGATAGTAGGTAGGTGGGTAGATGGTAGATAGGAATGTAGGTGGGTAGATAAAGTACAGATACTCATGTGTCTGTGTATATGTGCATCACCCATTCACAATGCTACTCTAGTATTACTGGATGCTTAAGGTTAAAGGATAAAATCTTCTGAGTTATATATAAAATGAAAGATTACTGAATTTTATTACTCCTAAAGCCAAGCTAAGGACTAATATACAAATAACACAGTGAGTTCAACCATCACACCACTTCAAAACCTATAAGCTTTTACTTACTGTCACATGCTGCCAGCCAGTGTGGTCACATTCATGGGAGCTTAAGACTAACCATGGATATGGTGCATTGTGTTCTCTGAGTAATGTTCCCTTCCTCCTCCAGAACAGCAAGCTTCTACTTCTTGAAACTGTCTCTCCCTCTGCTGTGACTTTTGGCACTGGAAGCAGTTGTGTTGTCATAGAACCCCACACTCTAGCCACAGGTGACTGATCCAAGCATTGGCACTTGAGGGAAGTTGTTTTTCCTAGAGTCTTATCAAGTACATCAAGTATCGTCTGTCAGGAGTAAGCACCTAAAGGGTCAAACGTTTCAAAGCAGTGGATGGTCACGGAGAGCACAGGGTACACTCAAATGAGCAGGAATGAGGGATGGAGACAGACCCTGGGCAGCAGGCCCAGCCCTGATCCTGAGGCCCAGGTCCACCTCTGCCCGTCAGGTGCCCCTGCTCCGTCCTTCTTCAAAGATCACAAGCCAGGAGAGACGTGTCTTACCTGAGGCTTGTTGAAGTTGTGTTTCTGTCACCCCAAAACTGGAGCCCAGAATAATAAACTGATCATAATAGAAGCCTAAATTTTTATTCCCTTATAAAAGTCTTAATCCTCCAATCCAAATAAATGAGAAATTGGAGGTGATGAAGTCTAAGAATCCTTTCAGATTTAATATTCAAGAGATAAAGGCACTTATGGTACTAATCACGTGTCCTCAAAATGCCCTGTCTGGACTCTTGACAGGCGCAGTCTGGTCACCAATGCGCCAATCACATGAAATTGAAGAGAATGAGCAGCTACATCATACTGACAGGTCTGCAGTCCTCAGGGAAAGGGACTGAGTTTGTCCTCAGCCCCATTTCAGTTTCACCTTAAGATGCTGAAAGTTCCCACTTTCTAAAATATTAGCATATGCCTTTAGAAATAAAATTAAATTATGAAGACTATGTAATGCCTTTCATTTTTAATTTTTTCTTACCATTTAGAGTAACCCAGATCTTTTCAAATCTCTGGATCTACCTTCCTGGGAGAGGCATAGGACACTGCCACCCTCCACCTTCACTCAGGCCCTCCAGCAAGATGATACCGAGGGCCCCTAGGACACATTGGGATCTCCCTTACCTGTGCCACATCGTATGCTTTTCTTGCCTTCTTGGCTACCCTGACGTTCGCTATGCAGATGAAAATAATGACAAAGTGGAGGGGAGGGGGAACCTGCCAGCCACTTTCTCCACATGCCACTCAAAGTTCTTCCTAACTCTTGAAGGGAATAAACTCTTAATAGCAAAGAACTTTTTCATAAAATTTGTCTCCCCCTTTAGTAAATAGGCCTGCAATAAGAAAATTCACCATATGTGCCCCCCCCATATAATTGAATAGGTTTTAAAAAGAGAAATTTGGCTAAGGTCCAAATCTGCTATTGTCACATCTAAATTGTTCTCCTCAGCCCTGCAGCGTCCTTTGAAACTACTGCACTAATAGGATCATTTTCATATTTTGTTCTGAGCCTACCAGTAAACTGAAAGGATCTCATCCAAGTTCTGTTATCCAATCCAAAGCATAAGCTTTACTCTTTCTCATCTCTTCTCTCCACTCTCTTCCCTCTCTCTAATATAAAATAAACTTACACTTATATATCCTATAAAGAAAAAAAAACTTTCTATTATTACTGAAGGGTATACACTGATGGCCATTCATTTTAGTTAAAAATTAAGTAAATTATAAATAATCTAATAAATAAGTAAAAGCGAGCTATTTTCAAATTAACAGTAATAACTTTTTTTTGTTTTTTGAGACAGAGCCTCAAGCTGTCACCTTGGATAGAGTGCTGTAGCATCACAGCTCACAGCAACCTCCAATTCCTGGGCTCAAGCCAGTCTCCTGCCTCCGCCTCCCAAGTAGTTGGGACTACAGGCGCCCGCCACAATGCCCGACCATTTTTTGGTTGCAGCCATCATTGTTGTTTGGCAGACCCGGGCTGGATTCGAACCCGCCAACTCAGGTGTACGTGGCTGGCGCCTTAGCCTGTTGAGCCACAGGCGCCGAACCAACAGTAATAACTTTTAAAGTTTTATAAAGATTCTAAATTCAGTATCCTACTAAGAAATAGTGCCCCAGGCTTAGAAAAATTCGGAAATTCTTGTGGTGCAAATAGACTTGCTGATAATTGAAGTTCCAGCACTTTGTGGGGAAGGAGGTTGTGTCAGACAAAAGGCATTGGAGCCACTTGGACTTACTCTTATTCTTTCTTTCTATCTTTCTTTTTTCTTTTTTTTTTTTTGTTTTGAGACAGTCTTATTTTGTCACCCTTGGTAGACTGCCACGGCATCACAGCTCACAGCAACCTCAAACTCTTGGGCTTAACCGATTCTCTTGCCCCAGCCTCCCAAGTAGCTGGTACAACAGGTGCTTGCCACAATACCTGGCTACTTTTTTTTTTTTCTTTTTTGGTTGTAGTTGTCATTGTTGTTTGGCAGGCCCGGGCTGGATTCAAACCCGCCTTCTCCTGTGTATGTGGGCTGGCACCCTAGCCGCTGAGCTACAGGCCCCGAGCTGCTATTCCTTCTTTTTAATTAGAAATTTCTATTGATTATCCTTTGTCAATTGATTTTTCTATTGATTATCTATTGTCAATGTTTGTTGTGGGTTATTGGATTAATTCTGTAAGATATAGAGATACATATTTAAATAATCTGGGCTTCGGTTTGTTCAAGAAATGGGTTTTAAAACATATTTTCACCTGTGGTTCATTCACTCACTAAATATTTACAAAGCAATCATTTTGGGCCACATCCTTTTCTGAGCTTAGAAGCAGTGCTGAACTAAGTAGGCCAAAATCACTGTCTTTAGACATACATGAATCATGCATGCCCTATTGTTAAAGCAACGATCTTTCTACAATTTACCTTTATTGTGACCTCATTGCTTCACCTGAGTTTATTATCAGGTGGAAAAAGGAATGAGTTAGGTGATATGAAGGATACTTTCCTCATCAACATGAAATATACAATTAATATGGTTGGACAGCTTAGCACTAAATCTCTAAGCTTTCCTGAGTTTCTTCTTCACAGATGCTGCTCAGGGCACTCTGTTTTGAATCAGATATTGAATAAAAAAAAAATTCTTCATACAGTCTTAAATTAAAACCCCCCAAGTTTTTCTTTGCTACCTGTCTAAATCTACTAATTAGCATCCAAATTTCCCTTAATAAACTCTATTCAGAATAGTCACTATGCAGCTCCTTATCACAGCAACTGAGCACCTCAGATCCCTCTTAAAGCCTGGGTCACCTCCCTCTCTCCAAGACCAATTTGGGCTTTTGTTTCCTGCTAGGTTCTTTAGCTAAAGCCTCACTGCATGTTTTCTGGGCAGAAAAATCAATTCCAATATAGGCAAGTCGGCTCGGTGGAAATTGCTCATGGTTCAGCTTGTAAGAGTTTCTTAGTGAAGGAATAGGCTTTGTAATCATTCCATTCATTGGTCTGAGCTGAACAGCTAATGGGAAATTATAATGAGGCTGTTTGAGTCATCACTACTCTCCAAACAACCACTCTATCTTATAGACTGAGAGGAGAGAGGTGTTTTCAAAACCATCCCCTTGTTTTGAGTATCTGTCTGTGCATTTTAATGCCCAGGATTCATTTTTCTTTTTTTAAGCGCCTCACTAGGGGACGAGCACAAACTTTGGATCTGATCACACCTGCTTTCTATCTAGTCCCCATTTCTGGCTGTTTAATAGAAAATATTTTTGCCTTGTCTGCTTTACAATATGTAAAGTGGGGAAATTTTTAGATTTGTGATAGATTTTGAGAGATAAACGAAGTCAAATTTCTAGAACTTAGTAGACACTCAAAACACATATTGTTTAAGAAATGATAATTCTCTGCTCCTCCATTTCTAAATTTGAATAAGATTCAAGATTGTGTCCATTTATAGAATTGTTGTTTTAATATGTCTTTCATTACATGTAAATATATGTTAAAATTAGGAAAAAGTGGAAGGAGCCAGATATAAAAAAAAAAAACCCTGATTTTATGGTTTACTTTGTTGAATGTGAAAAATATGTTTAAATGAACATAGCTCATTTGATATCCTAATGTAAATAGATGAAAGTGGAGCTTTGCTGGTTGAAACTAGAGAGGAAAAAGAACTTCACTGAACTCCTTTACCTCTATGAAGCCTAGTTTAAACATCTCTTACCACATTTCTTTATTGTATAGATGAAGTAATTTGTTAATAGAATTAAAGTAAATAAAAGACTTTCCCAAGATCACAGAGAGACTAGTCACAAATAGTATCCAGGTCCCCAACTCTGGGACCAAAGTTTTATATTCAGTTCATCTGGTTCACGCATTTAGCAAATGTACTGAGGACAGACCAAGATGCCAGGAACTGTCCCAAGTTTCTGCAAAGGGCAAAGGTAAAATATAATAACATGTCAGTTCTACTCTTGAGCAGGTAAAGGAAATAGGAGGCATTTGACCAAACCAGCCACTGCGTACAAGATGGAATAGGAAAAGTTCTGACAGAGGAAGCACAGAATACCATGGGGAAGTGCACACAGTAATTTGTGTTTTGTTGGAACACAAGGTTAAAGCTTAGGGTAATCGCTTTTAAAAAGAGCCTTTAAAGAATGGAATAATCACCAGGCAGAAATATAGAAAGAACATGCCAGGAGTAAGATAAAGGATGAACAAAGACAAGAATTAGGAAAGCATCTTCTAGGAATAGTGAATATTTCATGTTTGCTGGACCATAATTACACAAGGGAGAGTAGTGAGAAATAAGAATTTTATTTTAATTTTGTTCATAGTTATGTAGGGTCTCGAATGCCTGCCTGGAAGACTTGGAATTGATCCTGCAGGCAGTGAAGTGTCATTGAAAGATTATGAGGACTTGAATAAAATATTAGGAACTGTGTTTTGGTAAGATTTTTCTGATGTTAATATGGAGAAAAATATGCATTTAACAACCTGAAAATAATTTTAATGACTCTGTGACCTGTTTTAATACATACGTCCTAAAAAGGTACATTCTCAGTAGTTCCTATTTTTTGTTCTCTACCAACTAATCATCATTCTTTTTTTTTTAAGTTGTAGAAGAGAAAGACAGTACTAGTTATTGAGTGCTTATTACCTAATAAATGTTATTATTTGTTTTTCAGGTCTATGAGCTCTCAATGAGGGAATTATAATTCTAGTTTTGAGATAAGGAAATTAATGATGTTGTTGGAAGCAGAAGATCAACTGGCTTTGGGGAGTAGAGTTTCTTTTTATAAAGAAAATATTTCTTTAACAGAAGTAACAAGATGATCCAAGTAACCAAACTAGTCACTGAAGATTCACACCCTTCAAATACAGGAGATATTATGAAAGGTGCACAAAAATCAAGAGACATAAAATCTTCATGGATGTAATTATGGAATGATTACAAAGCCTACTCCTTCACTAAGAAACTCTTACAAGCTGAAAATCCTCATAGTAAGACCAATGAGAGACGCAAGCTGACACTTCCACGGGTGAATCAGAAGGGATATTATTAACAGTGTTTCTTGGAAGTGAAATAATGGACCATATCTCAGTCTGTCTCCAAATCTTCATAATGACCCACATACTGTTCTGAGGTTGCATTAAGACCTGGGAACTTATGCAAGACCCAGAGGGTAACAAGCAAAAAAATATTGCCAGGGAGGGGACACTTGGGAAGAACAGAAACTAACTTTCCTGTAAACTGTATGCTGAGAGAGTAGAAGCCTAACTGGTAAATGCTTTGACAAGTTTGATCGTAACTTGAGTCTAGACCACAAGGTCTCCTGCTAACATGGTCTGAGTTAGTCTATTAAAGGAAGGTTGATGAATATGAGGGCAGGGCAGGGAGAGTCAAAGAGAACATAAACTCATCATTCAATACCACCTCTTCTTGATCTCATTCATCTCTGCTACAAACAAAATCTATACAAATAACTTAAAGCATTAGAATGTAAAATTTTTTGCTCCGTATAGAATGTTATCATCATACTAACATGGGGTCTTCATGAAATCAAGTTTGAGTACTTGTTTAAATGTTGACTCTCATATTTATACTTTTGTGGTGTGAGGATTGTTACTTATAACTTCATTAGCTCTCAGTTCCTGATCGGTAAAATGAGATGCTTAAGGTGTTCACCTTACAGAGTAGAATGAAATAAGTTAAGATATGCAAAAGTACTTAAAACAGTGATTGGCCCATAGTATGCCCTATGTCATTATCTGATATTATTTTATTATTATTATCAATTGTTCCCACTGATGTTATTATTATCATCATCATTATTATTAACTATCATTTTGTTGTTTTCCATATGTCTAGGCCACTACTGAACAAAATAGGTGCTAAATGATATGTATTAACTGAATGGATACATTAATAAAAATTCTACCAAAATAATCCCTACCAAATTAATTTCTACTAGAAATATAATTAACATCTAAAAAAATAATGTCAAACCAGAAAGATCTCAGGATTGACTGCTCACTGAGGCAAAGCTAAACATTCAGCATATTAGGACTCTTAGTGGTCAAGATACTAGGTGAACAGGAAACACATTTCTCAGACCATTTATGGAACACTTAAATCAAAAGGGCTGCTTGGAATAAGCAAATGCTAAACTCACTCTGCACAATACTTGAAGACGTCTATGGAGTTAAAAAAAAAAGAGAGAGGGAGACAATAGTATTAATTTGGCACTGTTAATCAGTAACAATTTTTTTTTAAAAAGTATTCCTTTTGGCCTAGTTGTTTCACTTCTGAGAAAAAATAAATACACCACCACCACCAAAACAGCTTTATGCACCAAGCTATTCACCATAATATTATTTATAGCCATAAAAGAAGTCATTAGACTAAGTATATAAAAATAGTAAAATAGTGCAGCTTGTGGCATCTGGGCCTGTTCAGCTGCTTCCCACCTCTGTCACCAGCCCCACTCCCAGTGCCACCTACACCACTGAGCTAGGTGCAGCCAGACATGAGGTTCTTTGGCCCTGCTGGTTCCTGTGCAGCCTGGAGCCCCAGTGCAGAAGAAAACTGTTTTCACTAAAAGAGTTTTATCCATCTTCGAGGAATTTCTGTACACTGTGTCTCCCTGTAACAATCAGTATCATTGAAATGCAGTGTGCAGATTCCACTCTGAGGTCTGCAACTGTGGGACAGAGCTCTGTTCCCAAGAAATCATCACACTCTCCTTCCAACTGTGGCTTTGGGAGCATGAAGGCATTGCTTAACCCTATGTCTGGTTTACTGCATATAGGCTGTGAGTGTCTGCTGATTGCTAGGAGCGCTGTCCCTTGGAAGAGGAAAAATAAAATTGAGGATTAGTTGAAACCTTAGACCAGAGGCAAGATAACTTAAAGAGCAAGAGGAAGTGAAAGGAAAATTAGGACAAGGAAACAGATAAAATAAAACGCTTATGAGGAAGAATCAGAAGAAAAATCCTGGCAACATGAAATACCAGTCCAGCACAACCCCCACAAGAAACAATGAGGTAGCTACTGCAGAGGATTCCATCTATAAGGAAATGTTAGAAATAATATAAGGGGAATTTAAAATACAGATGATGAAAACAATGAAGAAAATTGCTAAAAAGTGGAAAATAAACAAAAGAAAATCCAAAAGCAGAATCAAATAAGAGATGAATGTTATGAAGAATAAAGAAAGGATATAGCAGAGCTGAAAGAATTGAAGCAGTCAATTAGGGAACTTAACAATGTAATAGAAAGTATCAACAACAGATTAGACCATGCAGAAGAAAGCAGAAGAAAGGATCTCAGAGGTAGAGGACAAAGCTCTCGAAATATCTCAGATAGTTAAAGAGGCAGAAAAGAAGAGACAGCAGAACATTCACTGACAGAATTATGGGACTTAATGAAGCGTTCAAACATATCAGTTATAGGTATCCTAGAAGGGGAAGAAGAATGCCCCAGAGGAATAGAAGCCATTTTAGGAAATATTATAAAGGAAAATTTCCCAAATATCATCAAAGATTTTGGTGAAAGATTTTCACAGGGATATCAGACCCCAGGTCACCTCAACTCAAATCAAGTTTCTCTAAGACACATTTTTGCTGAACTTGTCCAAAGTCAAGACAAAAGAATAGATTTTGCAAGCTGCCAGGAGTAAGCACCAAATGACTTATTGGGGCAATTCCATAAGGGTGATGCCATTCTTCTCTAATGAAACTTTTCAAGCCAGAAGACAATGGTCATCCACCCTTAATCTACTTAAACAGAACAATTTCCAGCCCAGAATTCTATATCTGCTAAGCTAAGCTTTAAAATTGATGAAGAAATCAAATCTTTTACTGGTATGCAAACATTGAGGAAATTTGCTACAACAAGACCAGCTCTACAGGAAATACTTCAACCTGTTCTACACAATGACAATCACAATGGACCACCAGCAAAGTAAGCACCCACAAATTAAAGGACATAACCTAGTTTCCACAATGATGCAAAAGACAAAACTAAGCAATGGACTTTCACAAAATAGGATGAACAGAATGTTACCACACATATCAATTATCTCAATAAATGTTAATGGCTTGAATTCCCCACTAAAGAGGCATAGATTGACTGATTGGATTAAAAACACAACCCATCCATTTGTTGTCTTCAGGAAACACACCTAGCCTCAAAAGACAAATTAAAACTCGGAGTTAAGAGTTGGAAGACAATTTTTTAGGCAAGTGAAATTCAGAAAAAAAGAGGGGTTGCAATCTTATTTTCAGATACATGTGGATTTCAAGCAACCAAAGTCAAAAAAGACAAAGTTGGTCACTTCATATTGGTCAAGGGAAAAATACAAGAAGACATTTCAATTCTGAATATTTATGTACCTGACTTCAGTGCTCCCTGATTCTTGAAATAGACCTCAATTAGTCTGAGCAATATGATATCCTATAACTCCATAATAACAGGGGACTTCAATACTCCTCTTACAGAGCTGGACAGACCCTCTAAACAGAAGTTAAACAAAGATATAAAGAACTTAAATGAAACTCTAGATCAACTGTGCACAATAAACATATAAATAACACTCCATCCCAAAGCTAAAGAATATACATTCTTCTCATTGGCCCCTGGAATATTCTTCAAAATTGATCATATCCTAGGACACAAAACAAACCATAACAGAATCAAAAGAATTGAAATTTAACCTTGTATCTTCTCAGACCACAAGGCACTAAAGGTGGAACTCAACAACAAAAATGTTCAACTCCACACAAAGGCATGGAAATTAAGCAACCTTATGCTGAATGACAGTTTGGTGAAGGAAGAAATAAAAGATGAAATCCTCAACTTCCTTGAGTATAATAACAATGAAGACACAGCTACCAAAACCTGTGAGATAAAGCAAAAGCAGTCTGAGAGATAAATTTATTGCTTTAGATGCCTACATTCAAAAAACAGAAAGAGAACACATCAACAATCTCACAAGCCATCTTATGAAATTGGAAAAGGAAGAACAATCTAAGCCTAAACCCGGGTGAAAACCACAGAAATATCCAAGCTAAAACAGAGATTCATAAAATTGAAAACAAAAGAATCATTCATAAAATTAATGAAACAATGAGCTGGTTTTATTAAAAAAAAAAATAAAAAGATAAACTTCTGACCAGACTAACTAGAAACAGAAAAGTAAAATCTCTAGTAACCTCAATCAGAAATGATAGAGGGGAAATAACCGATGCCACAGAGAGACAAGAGATTATCTCTGAATACTGCAAGAAATTCTATGCCCAGAAATTTGATAATGTGAAGGAAATGGATCAATATTTGGGATAACACCCTCTCCCTAGACTTAGCCAGGAAGAAATAGATCTCCTAAACAGACCAATTGCAAGCACTGAGTTCAAAGAAAGAATAAAAAATCTCCCAACAAAAAAATGGCCTGGTATACATGGCTTCACACCAGAATTTTATCAAGCCTTCAAAGAAGAGCTTATTCCCAAAATGCAGAAATTATTCCAAAAAATTGAGGAGGAAGGAATCTTCCCCAACACATACTACAAAGCAAACATCACCCTGATACCAAAAAAAGGAAAAGACCCAATTAAAAAGGAAGTTCAGACTAATTTCACTAATGAATATAGATGCAAAACTTCTCAACAAAATCCTAGCCAACAGATTACAGCTTATCATCAAAAAAAGTCATACATCATAATCAAGTAGGTTTCATCCCAGGATGCAAGGCTGTTTTAACATACACAAGTCCATAAATGTTATTCACCATAACAACAGAAGCAAAAACAAAGACCATATGATTCTCTCAATAAATACAGAAAATGCATTCGATAAAATCCAGCTTCCTTTTCTAATTAGAACACTGAAGAGTATAGGCACCAGTGGTCCATTTCTTAAACCGATGGAAGCTATCTATGACAAACCCACAGCTAATATTTCACTGAAAGGAGTAAAACTGAAAGCTTTTTCACTTATTACTGGAACCACATAAAGTTGTCCTTTGTCACCATTATTATTAAACACAGTACTGGAAGTTCTAGCCAATACAATCAGGCAAGAGAAGGAAATAAAGGGCATCCAAATGGGAGCAGAGGAAATCAAACTCTCCCTCTTTGCTGATAATATTATCTTATATTTAGAGAACCCTAAAGACTCAACCACAAGACTCCTGGAAGTCATCAAAAAATACCGTAATATCTCAGGATATAAAATCAATGTTCACAAGTCAGTAGTTTTTATATACACTAATAACAGCCTAGATGAGAGCCTAATTAAGGACACAACTCCCTTCCCATAACTTCAAAGAAAATGAAATGCCTAGTAATATCCCCAAAAGAGGAGAAGGACCTATCTAAATAAACTTATGAAATCCTAAGAAAGGAAATAGGAAAGGATATTAACAAATAGAAGAACATACCATGCTCATGTCTGGGAACAATCAACATTGTTAAAATGTCTATACTTCTAAAAGCAATCTACTGAGTCAATGCCATCCCTTTTTATTTTATTTTTTATTTTTTATTTTTTTTGCCATCCCTTTTTAAACATCGTAATTTCAAGACTTGTAAAAAATAATTCTCCATTTTGTATGGAACCAGGAAAAAAACCCACATAGCTAAGGCAGTTCTTAGTAATAAAATCAAAGCTGGGGGCATCACCATACCAAATTTTAGGCTGTACTACAAGGCCATAGTGGTCAAGACACCATGGCACTGACACAAAAATAGTCATAGACATTTGGAATTGAATAGAAAACCAGGAAATGAAACTAACATCTTACAACCACCTAATCTTTGATAAACCAAACAAGAACATACACTGGGGGAAAGAATCCCTATTCAATAGATGATGCTGGCAGAACTAGATATTCACATGTAAAAGACTGAAACTGGACCCACACCTTTCTCCACTCACAGGAATTGATTCAAGATGGATAAAGGACTTAAATTTAATGCATGAAATGATAAAAATCCTCAAAGAAAGCATAGGAAAAACACTGGAAGATATTGGCCTGGGGAAAGACTTTATGAAGAAGACTTTTGTGGCAATTGCAACAACAACAAAAATAAACAAATAAGACCTAATTAAACTAAAAAGCTTCTGTACAGCTAAGGAGACAACAAAGCAAATAGACAACCTACACAATGGGAAAAGATATTTGCATATTTGGGATCAGACAAAAACTTGATAACTAGGATCTATAGAACTCAAATCAACCTACATGAAAAAAG
>CAUYON010151154.1:0-20529 GCA_963573935.1 Arctocebus calabarensis | reverse complement strand
GAACTAAGTGGGACGCTCCTGGGTGCTGCTGCTATTCAGACTACTCTACTAAGTACTTTGATTCTTTTAAAGCAAAGTAATTGGAGGAGAGGGGTAAGAAAATTCCCATAATGGAACTTTTGTAGTCTTATCAACCACATTTACTCAAACTCTTAGTATCTACCCCTCCCGAAATGGTATGTTGTCAGGATTTGTAGCAATAATGATCACAGGTCAGTTAGTGGGAGATGCAGTTGTTATATCAGAATCGCTATGTCACACTCACAATATCTTGCTATCACTGTAACCAACTAATGCCAAAAGAATGGTTTTGTAATAAAAATTACAGATGTATCTAAAAAAAAAAAAAGAATGTGAAAATAAATGTATATAAAGCTTTGCTTATTTAGGTAATATTTTAGCAAATACTCTCTGGAAATCTTTACCTGATACCTAAGCTCAAAGCAAAGATATTCTTAGAAAATGTTGGATTTTCATTCACATTAGAATGCATTTACAATTTTGTCAAATGCAAAAATGTAGCACACTAATACTGAAATGAGTACTTTAGTATTTTCTTTTCTGTTTGCTCCCATAAGAATGGGTGTAGTAAAACCTCTTTTATGGGTAGATTTGCAAAAAGCACTAGAATGCTAAGCCATGCTTTGGGTCAGACTCTTTAAATTATGCTCTAAGAATACCACTTATCTTTTTTGTTTGTTTGTTTTCTTTTTTTGTTTTTTATTGCCTCAGCCTCCCAAGTTGCTGGGACTACAGGCATATGATACAACATCTAGCTAGTTTTTCAATTTTTTAGTAAAGGCCTGAGCCACCATGTCTTGCCTTTTTTGTCTCTTTCATGCAGACTATTCCTGGTTCTTTACATTCCTCCTTTAAGTTATGCAAATTGGCTCTTCCCAGGTAGTAATAACACTTAAGCCAAGTTTAGATTCCCACAGGAGGTATTACACTTTGCAATCTGGCTTTTGTGTAAACAACTAACAACACAAAACACAACCCTCTGAAAGCTTACTTTTGACCTCTTAACTTCTATAATCACAAGACAATTTCATCACTTCCATTATGTATTTTTTCAGTGAGTCTGGTAATGTTCAAGATGTTAGGTTTGATAGGAGCAGGGTGGATGGTGGATGCATTTAGGCTATTTTCCACTGGCTTAGATCAGACTGACTTGGGCTATTGTGACGGTGGGGGTAATCAGACCTTGCAGGTGGGTTGTTTGGGGGAGTGGCAGTTTGGGGAGACTGAGCGACTTCCCTGGGATTTTCTGCTCTGGGTAGATAGCTAAGAATTATTATGAGAACACATCCTGCAAACAGAGTTGATAAGATCCTGGGAAATTTGCAGGAAGCAGCTGACACCCCCTAAAAGTTCTATATAAACTCCAGTACTGCACTCTCCATGATGCCTGGGGTCATGTGGATAGTCTGATTTGCTGCCCAAGCATTAAAATGAACACTTTGTTTCTTGCTAAAACATTACTTGGCCTTATTCTCTTTAATTATTTAAGCGACTACCTCAAGCTATCATCACATAGCCCTGACATTAAGTCTGGCACTTTGTCTGCTTACACCTGCTTCTTCTGCTCATTCATTCCATATATTGGGCACTGGTAACTTTTCTTCAGTGCTGGGGACCAAGAACCTAGGAACACCAGGACTTGACCTCTGGTTCCATGCCTCACATCCACACATTCTGCAAACCCAGGAACTGGGCTAATAAACAAACCAACACCCAGGGATCCCACAAAGTTTAGAAAGCACTAGCAGTAGTCTTGGGGGCTGGGTAGAGTTCATATTTCTGGAATGAGTCGGCTCAAGTCTAAATCTGTGAGTCTGCTCCTGGAGAGGCTCTGGGCACTGCTGGTGCTGTGAGGCTACTGCAGGCCACCACCAGGATGACCTGGAAGATTGTACATGATTCTGACGACAACAAGGATGCTTGGAACACTCAGGTCTTGCACACCTGTTGTAGAGCATACTGGAGCATGCTTCAGAAGTGGCATCACAACGGGAAACCTTCTGTCCTTCTGGCAGGCTATTCCATCTGCCACGATCTTCTATTACTCTGCTCTACGTTACTCTGAGTTACCAGATGATGGCTTCCTGTTTTGTGGATAATCCATGCTTATGTTCTTTGTGCCTTTTTCTTTTTCTTTCCTCCCTCATAGAGATCCATGCTTAGTCTTTTCTTCTCTCAATAGGGTTATAACTAGGAGAGTAATTAAGGACAAAAGGAAGAGAAATGACAGTCAGTGACATAAATTCTTTTTTTTAATTTTAATAATATATTTAACCCCCACAAAGAAAAACAATATCATTTCAGCATGTAATCAGCATAAAAATTATTAATGAAATATATTACATATCTGTTTCATCCTGAGCAATTTAGACGAGCCACATTTCAACTCCTATGTTATCAGATGGGGCTGACCTGGACCTTGAAACCTGCAGCACAGGAAATATGTACGGAAAAAAAAAGAAGGCCCCCTGAAAAAGTACTAAAGGGAATTCTGTGATGATTTCATTTTTTTTGAATTCAAGTTTTTGGGTTTTTATTTCTAGTGAATTTTAATGATTTCAGTTTTTCTAGATATTAGTCTATTCCATAAATTCTAATAAAATCTTGCCACTAGCAAACTCTGCCATTCTTGCTAATTCACTGAAAATATCTGGGCTTTGATAGACAACATGGTAATAAAAACACTTCTACACACTTACGTCTAATTTAATTTCCACCCTAATCCCACTTCATGGTGGAGGACAGTGAGACTCAGAGGCTTTATGACTGAGCAAGCACGATGCTGTGATCTACTAGCAAAACCAGAATAATTGCAACTCTCTTGACATAATATTTGTTTGAAAGACACAAGGCAGTGTTAGGATGCAGCAGTAAGAAATAATGCCTAAAAGGGAAATTTGTAAATACCAGTAACTTTTAACATTCCCTATCATACCTAGTTCTCAGGGCCATAGGTTATAGAATTTATACAAGATTTCCATCAGGAGCTGATATGTTATATGAAACTATTTTTGATAGCATAATGAAAATGTCTCTGGGGAATGAAAAGGAAAAAAATAAGAAAAGTTTTAATGTTGTATCTTGCTGCTGGTTAAATGTTAAGTTACATATGTCATCTTAGAGTTTTTGAGAGCTTAAAATTTGGTTTTCCCTTTTTCTTAGTAACAACATCTATGTGGGATTCTAAAATTAAACTTTACAGGTTGACATTGATAAGCCGTTGATTGTTAGCTTCTGGTCAGAGTGTTTGCGTTCATCAGGTGAAGCCCGCTCCTGCTTCCTTGTGGTGTTGGTTTATGGGTTTCCTAAAGAAAAAGAAGATATATGTAAGTCAAAGTGACCTAAGAATAATAGCTAATGCATTTAAGAAATATCTCTCTGTGTCATTTTCTCTCCAGCTCGTAATTAATATCATTCTCCCTTTTATTTTCTCAGCCTAATATTGAATCTTCCTATAAGTATTTAGACCTAATCAATGCCAAATTTAATCACTAAATATAAAATATTAGAATCTCATATATCTAGTGAAAACTCCTCATTTCATAGATGATGTAATGTAACTAAGAGAACCAAAGTGATTTCTCCAAAACCATCTGGGAATTCTCTGACAAATTTAGAAAGAGAATTGGGATTTTATTGCCTCAGTATAAGGGAGATTTTGCCAAATTGTACAAAAAGAGTATGTTAACATTTAGTTGAAACTTAACTTTCATTATTTTCCTACTAGAAGAATCATTTTTATGCATAGCTTATACTTACTCTCTACATTTGGCAGAACTCCATTAGTGTTTAACATAATTTATTTTTAAAAAGAAACATTCAAAATGGGAATAGAATTTTTACGTAGCAACATAAATATTTCAAACAGAATAGGTGGAACATAAACATTTATTTCTGCATAAACATTGCATCTATGATACAAATAATCCAGACAAACAATGGCAATGGTAATATATAGCTGTAAAATCAAAGAACTTTGGAAACTATCAGGATGTGAATGCGCTGGTCACCATGTGTTACAGGGGCAGGGGAAAGCTCTCTCTCCCTCTCAAGAAAGCAGGAAGCAAAAATTTTATTTTCTTATTTATTTTTTAAAAATACCAGTTCCAAGGCAACACCTATGGCTCAGTGGGTAGGGTTCCGGCCCCGTGTACCGAGGGTGGCAGGTTCAAACCCAGCCCCAGCAGCAACAACAAAAAAATATAGCTGGGTGTCGTGGCAGGCACCTGTAGTCCCAGCTACTCGGAGGCTGAAGCAAGAGAACTGCCTAAGCCCAGGAGTTGGATGTTGCTGTGAGCTGCAATGCCACGGCACCCCACCCAGGGCGACAGCTTGAGGCTCTGTCTCAAAAAAAAAGAAAAAAGAAAATTGTATTTCTAGTATGAAAGAGCTGCAGTGAAGGAATCATAAAGACAGCTCTCTGAGAAATTAGAGGAAATAAATAACACAGAAGCTATGTAACAATGAAAATGTAGCAATAAGTATAACATGGCAAAGAGATTTTCTTGGAATAACATACTCTTAAATGAAAATGGAATAAGCAGGAATACAAGACACTCGTGTTTATCCCCATCATCTGAGAGTGTCTGTGGGAGAGCAAAGTTGATGATTTTATGGAAGATGGGAAAGAATGTGGGAAGGATGGAGGGAGAGGTGGGAGATGAGAGCGCAGATAGGGTGGGAGGAGACGACTGAGTCTTGAAAAAAAAGGTGAAGAGTGCTTGTTGGATAATGGAGAGAAAAATAATAATAATAAGTAAGCTGATGATCCCAGAGACAGTAACAAACTGGTCAACACGTGGAAGTGGTCAGCATAAGGAACTGGGCCTACTGTCCAGACACATAAGTGATGCATGTCCAGTCTGTGAAAATTAGGTCAGTGTAGGAAGATGGTCAACATGGGGAGTCTACTGTATTCTACAATGAAGACTAAAGATGTATGCAGTGTATGGTGCAGAGGTATATGGTGTATTGTGAAACAGTAAGTAATTGTTCATGACTCAGTCTATTTCAAGGAATTGCACAGGAAAGATGCTAAAGATTCTGGCAAGGATGACATCATGAGTGACTTGCTATACTGTTGTGAGAAAGGTAGTGACATTCTGTTTTGCAATTCTGAGATGTTAGGCAGATGTCTGAAAAGTCACATGTGTTTTACAAAGCCTGGTGGGGTAGGTTAGAGGGGTCAGGGGAAAGTTGCATCAGGATTAATAAGGACTTAGTCTCCTGAGGCTTCTTTCCAAGGATCTCAGAATCTGGGGAGAGACATTTACAAAACTTGACAGAGTATGGCGCCCTGAAGACATCCCAGAGACATGAGCAAGTGCTAAGAAAAAACTGGCTTATTTTGAAACATGAGCGAGATTTTAATAGATTAGAGAGAAGATAATTTATCTAGAAGGAGACTTATTACAGTCCCAATGATGTGAATGTGCAGGTGCAGCTTTTCTGCACAAATATCCCCCGGAATCGGCTTCCCAGAACTGCAGTCACCACATGGTTTGTCTCCACTGCTAGTCTCCATGGACTCCAATTAGGCATGGGAGCTGATTGCAACCCATTCAGCTCCCAAACTTAGTCTCTGGAATACATGAAGGTTGAAATGTCATCAAAAGAAGATAACCAAACATATCGTATATTCCATCTTAGGGAAAATATGTTGAGATAAACAGAACACACCAGCCAAAGAAACCAAGTCAACGCTGACAGTGGAGGAAAGTGCCCAGATAGGTTAGAAGTGGTGCCACCAAAGTTAAAGAGATGGTGAAGACTAATTCATCACTTCAACTACTTTTAAATTTTTTGTTTCCTTTTCTTTTTGCCTTGAAGCTAAGAGAGTAGTAGATTAAAATAGGAATGGCAAATTGATGGCTTCTTCCACAAAACTGATCAGTTGTTTTGAGTGTTGTGTTGGGGCCAAAGGAAGGTCAAGGATCCTGACAGGTGTCTAGAAAGGGACGTGGCCTGGCTGGCACAGGACAATACATCTGAGGAGGCCTGACACCATCGAGAGAATCACTGCAGTGACATTCAAACCCTCAGCAAAGCCAACTCGCCAAATTTGTTTGTAGGATCCCAGGCCCAATCACGGCTTCCCACGCTGCCCACATCTCACATCTCCAAAGTCAAGGCCACCAGCCTAACGTGCAGCAGGGCTCAGACCACTAGGATCAGAGCTCAGCACTGAGCCAGCTGGAGAATCATCAAGGACCACGACTAGGGAGGGGAAAGGGACAGAAATGGCCAGAAAGGGGGGAGTGGGAGGAGGAACATGCAATAGTTAATATGTGGAAAACTATTACATTTGTCCCCTCACATCTTTATTAGCTAAAATCAGGAAGGTCAGAGTAGTTGGTTCCCACAGTACAAAGAGTTAGTCTGGATGTACATACGAAGCTGGGGGTTGGGGGAGGGACAGGTGTCAGTGACTGGAACCCTGAGTGGCTAGCCACACCAGCCCCCTAGTTCTCAGGATCCCCAGGTGTGCATGGGAACCTTCCTACTAGGTCTCCCAGGCCTCCAGCTTGCAGAAAGCAGCTGGAACTCGGCCACATGACTGCATGTGCCCATCCTTTACAATAAATGTCCTTCTACATGCTTCTGCAATGCCATTGTCAAATCAGTGTACATGTCCATCCTTCATCTATTTACCTCTTCACTGATGGTATTATTTATTTTCCTGCTTCCTATATGAGATTATTTTGAAGATTAAATAAGTGATGTTTGGGGTTATCAAGGGCTAAAGAAATGAGTGAATGGACAGAAGAGATACACAGCCTGTGAGAAGACTGATACCAGACTCAGCAGAGACAAGGCGCTTTCCCAGCATCTTTTCTGCTCCTCCCCATCCTCCTCCTCTGCCACCGCCACCTGCTACCCCAAGGTAAATGAAGGGGACGCTTGGACTCCTTGAGGTGAGGGAGGCAGTGACATGAACTGTTTTGTGTTTTAGATGGACTGATTTTGAAATGGCTAGATAGATGTGAAGAAATATTTACCTTTTATCTCCAAAACAGCAATTCTTCTGCCATTTCTATTTTGTGAAGGAGTCAGTGAACACAACCTGGAGAATACTAGTGAGTCACACGTTTCTGGTACAACTTTACAGCCCTTCCCGAGATCGCCACACCAATACAGAGCAAAGCCAGGCAAGCACCGATTTCTCTCAGGCTGTCTGCATTTTAACTATGTTTTCTGGGAAATGCCTAAAGTTCTCAAGAAACACAGGTGATAAATAAATAGATGCATTAATTTTAAAAATTAACCTTCTGGAACCGGATTCTGCTCAGAGCTGCACTCCTTTCAAAGAAAGGCTTCCCTTTAAATTGTACAGTGTTGATCTACTTTTGAATTGCTATAGTTCATCTGCTTTTTTCTCACATTATTCTGCATAGCAACCAATTAGTTTTCAACCTGACTCAATTTTTTCCCCTGTAACATGCCTTTACAAAAGCAACTTCAATCTCCATTCTCATACACATTGGTTGTAAATTTAATCATGTTTCCGTTATTAAAATAATGAAAAAGTCTTAAAAATATAAGGTCAGTATTTCAACTTTGGCTCATGATTGCAACGCGCTGAGTTAATATCCGAATCCTATATCTAAATTACCACATAACATACACATATTTCTAGATATGGGAAAATAATGGGTGGAATCTGGGCTGAAGGTGGATTACGTGGATTAGGAGCTAAGCATGGGGAAGGTGTCTCCCCATCTAGATGGCACGTGCACTGGTAGAATCTGTCTGAGAGTCCAGGCTGCTGGGTTGCACCTTCACAGAAAGGCTTGGATAGCAAAGTGCAGTTAGTTTGGGTAAATTTCAGCTCTTGCCCACTCTCCCCTACAGCTCCGTAAAGGTGGCTAGAAGCCACACACAAGCTCAGGTAGCAGCTGCACGTGGTATGCTGGGGCCGACGCTTTCCTGCAAACCCTGGGTGTGTACTCCGGTGAGATCCCTGGCCCCTCTGACTGCAGAGCTGTCCAGAAAGAGCAGGTGGTCATTGTGGTTTGCTGCAAGGCCCTTCCAATGAAGTGACTGTGGGGGCCAGTAAAGGGTCACAATCCTTCTTTCCCCTTCATCTCTCTTATTTTCCTCCTTTCAGCAGCCAGATGATACACACAGGATATTCAAAACCAGCTGTATTTATGGGGAAAATTAGAAAGCCTGTCCACAAAGACGCACAGCTAGGAAAACACCTGAAAAGACCTTGGGTTTATTCTTCCACCTACCTGATCCTTGGCACACAGACAGCCTCCTGCAGTCCAAGAAACAAGACTAAAAACAAAAGATACAAAAAGAAAGCAAAACCCAACAAACCAGAGGCAAGGGGATGACTGTGACTTCTAAATAGAACAACTGTATATCGCAGAGGGTGGAATACAGGTTTGGGCAGACTGTCCACCCCTCTATCTAAGTGCAGGTAAACCAGAAAAGTGTCCTGAAAGATGGGGTTTGAGAAGCTGAGCTGAAGCAGTCCAGCTGACCCAGTCTGCTCAGCCCACACCCTCACCCCACACACCTTCCGTGATTATCTACTTGAGATTCCACCATGATTGTCAGAGACTTGTCTCAAAAGACTTGTCTCAAGTCTGGAGGAGGCAGAAGCACATAGATAATAAATGCTGTTATACTTTCAAGGTAAAGGTTATTTATATGTTGTTTTATTTGATGATTCTTTTAGATAAAGTTAAAATTTTTTAGGTTTGTTTCCTTGTATCCCATTGTAAAAGCTATTAGAATTGTAACTGAGGCAGAACAGTCTTGGAGAGGCTACTCTGCCCTCCAGAATTGCTGGCCTTCTGATAATAAAGTACGGTGGGCCCATCCCCCGTCTTTGCATATTGGCTAGACAGTGACAGGTGGTTGGATCCCTTTGTCCAGTAACACATTCCCTCCCAAAGGACACAGCTGAGCTGGCCTCCGCTTAAACAGGTATGAAAAAGTTCTCTTCAGAAGTTCTCAATCCTTTGGGCCCATCCTCTTACGAAACAGAAAACAAGTCACCTGCTAAAACCTCTGCTGGTACTCTGCTCTTCACTTCAGGAAAGTTCTAGTTAGCCACCACCTGAACTGGAGGCATTTGCATTGCACAAATGGTCTGTGTTCAACCTCTTCACAGACTCTGTCAAAAAGATCTAGGGAGAGCCTCCAGACTCCTCTCAGGATGGGCAGTTCTTTCACTGTGGTCACTGGTAAAACTCAGGGCAGGCAGAGAGGTCATCTGAGCAAGAGACTGGGTGAGGCAAAGGCTAAGAAGAGGTGAATATTTATGAAAATGTCTTAATTTTAACACATATTTATTGGATTACATTTGTGTGAAACATTTATGTAATGAAGATAATGTTTGAAAAGCCACGTAACTTTACCTATGTCTTCTGATTCTACCCAAGACCATTTGTAAGATCTGGAAATAAACATTTTATTCCCAGAGAAAATCCTAAGAAGAGATTAAAAATGTGGCCCGAAGAATTTAAGCTTAAAAAAAGACAGGGAAAGGGCATGTGAGTGTAAACAGCAGAAAGTTCATTATAAAGGATTAACTAATGTTTAACAGGTACTCATAGCAAAATCTTCCATTGCAGTGAATATATGAAAATCTTCTGAAAATTGTCAAATATAAGTAGACATGAGATGTAATGTAGAGAAACCTTTTAAATGTAAAAAATATAGGAAAGCCTGTAACCTATGCTCACATGTTACTAACCATATGATAATTAATAATGGAGAACAGCAGTAGAAATGTAAAGAATTCAGCAAAGTCTTCAAATCTTGCTCAAGCCTTTCTAATCATATGATAATTCATACTGGACAGAAACTCTACAAGTGTGAAAATTATGGTAAATATCATAACCACAGCTCAAAACATTCTAACCATAAGGGAATTTATAGTAGAGAGAAAGCCGACAAATGTGAAAAATGTGGCAAACACTTTCACCAGTACTCACAACTTTCTGTGCATGAAATAATTCATACTGGAGAGAGATCCTGCAAATATCAAGAATGTGGCAAAGGCTTTAATCAGTATGCACACCTTTCTGTGTGTAAAAGTATGGATACTGGTGGGAAACCTTAGAAATGCAAAGAATGGGGCAGAGCTCTTAGCCATTTACTCATCCCTTTCCATATATGAAGGAATTCATACAGGAGAGAAACCCTGCAAATGTGAAGAATGTGCAAAGCCTTTATGTTATACACACAAGTGATTCATCATAAGAGAATTCATACAGGAAAAAACTTTAGAAACATGAACACTGTGGCAAAGCCTTTAACTCTCATTCATACCTGACTGTACATAAAAGAATTCATAGAGGAGAGAAAACCTACAAATGGGAAGAACACGGCTGTCTTTACATCATGCTCACGCCTGATAGAACACAAGAGAATTCCTGCTGGAGAGAAATCCTGCAAATGCAAACAGTGTGGCAATGCCTGTACCCAGAGCTCATGCCTTACTATACATTAGAGAAACCTTACAAATGTGAAGAATGTGACAAAGCCTTTAAAGGGAGCTCAAATGTTGCTACACATAAGTAATATTGGAGAGAAAACTTACAAATGAGAAGAATGCGGGAAAGCTTTTAACTGATCTTCAGGCCCTCACTAATCCTAGGAGAAATCATACCAGACAAAAATTCTAAAGATGAAAGGAATGTGGCAAAACCTCATGCTAGTAGTCATGGTTTTGTGTAAATAATAGAATTCATTTTGAAGAGACACTCTACACTATATTCTCATGTGCTTTCATTTTGACCACACGTTAAAAGCTTGAAGAGGCAAGTTTCACAAGGTAACGGCTTGAAGATGCAAGCTTTTAACTTGTGGTCAAAGTGAAAGCACATACAGTGAGAATAAGTCAGCCTGTCCGCGAGGGCACACAGGGCAGGTTGGTTTAGGTGCTGCCTGACCTTCTCCCACTGTCTCCTATTCTTACTGTTTTGTAAATTTAGCTCCCACCCTAAAGATGCCTATCTTGAGTAGTTCAGGTGGATTTACTTACAAGATTAACATTAAATTAGAATGCTGTTAATTGTTCACGAGTCATGGGTTCTGCTGATCATTGTTTAAGATATGGGGTAGCATGGTCTTCACTTTGAACGTAAATGTATAAAACTGTAAGGTTGGGAATAGAAGATCAGATCATTCCTGGAGAGGCTGCTCCATCTCCAGAGATGATTTGCCCTCCTTCTGACAAATAAAGTTTGGTGGGCCTTTCCCAGTCTCTGCACATCAGCTGACAGTGACAGGTGGCCAGACCCCCTTCATCTACTAACATTTCTAGCGACCAAAGGGGCCCTGAGACTGGTCCAGGCACAATAAAAATACTGGTTATTTTTCCAAGACTTTGACTGGAATAACATTTTCAGAGGTGTTCAGACTGTTTCAAGGAAGTAGGGTTGACTTTATAAGGTCAATAAGAAGCCCATTGGAAAAACTGGTAGATACCTCATTAATATCTGCAGTGAGTGAAGAATGTCATTTTGGACAGGTCTCGGAATCAAAATTTGCTTTGGGACCTTGAAAGAAGGGTAATTTACACAATGCATCCAGGTATCAAATGGGACAGATGAAACTCGGCTTGTGAGAGGCTTTCAAGTCTAACCTGAGATTCCTTATGGAAGATTCCAGCAAAGCCAATTTTAAAAGAAAGAATGGCCAAGATGGCTAATAATTATTCCTACTGAACTTCATGCAAATAATCAGACCCAATATACTGAGTGTACAGTTTTTTTGGCAATTAAATTGATTCTGCTTTTATTTGATTTTAGTGAAATGGGGAATTAGAGAGAGAAAAATATGGTTCAAAAAATAAAAATCTATGGTGCCTGTGGCTCAAAGGAGTAGGGCACCAGCCCCATGTACTGGAGGTGGCAGGTTCAAATCTGGCCCCGGCCAAAAAAATAAATAAATAAAAATAAAAAGCTGTGGCCTACCTGTATTAGATTCCAGCGTTGTCTGCAATGCCACTCGTAGAATAACACATAGCTGTTTAACTCAACCGATCTGTTAATAGGACTCAGAGACTGGACAAAGAATGTAGAATTATGTATAGTAGTCTGATTTGCTCTAATTTGTTTTTTTCTTTCTGCTTCTTAGTCCTAAAATAACAGATTGAGTTTTAATATCTAAAATCTTTTCATTTCAAAGCGGGCACTGAAAAAAAAAACAAAGTTACAAATATTTACCCTAAAGTATATGTCTCTGACATATTTTGGGATGACTGCCCCAAAAGTACCATTACAAAAGTTTGCTGAGAATACTTGTCTGAATCGCCAGACTACTTGCCAAAAGAAATGAGATTAGAGATTTGTCTCTGACTCTAAGACTGATAGGAAAGAAACTGCAAAAGCCTGAAGGCTCAACAAAAAAGTACTTATTATCTTAATAACTGGGCTAAGAATATACAATAATAATACTGATGTTCTCATCATGCAAACCTTAGTCTCAAAACCCAGAGTTCATGAGTTTTTGTAGGTGACTGCTAAGTGATTTCATTCTTTTACCCTGGACAGCCCTGACTTTACACCTGTCAGTGCAAAGAAGCCAGATTGAGCTTCTCTTTACTTCTTTACCCTGAGGTGTTTTTCTTTTTTTTTGAGACAGAGCCTCAAGCTGTCACCCTGGGTAGAGTGCTGTGGCTTCACAGGTCACAGCCACCTCCAATTCCTGGGCTCAAGCAAGTCTCCTGCCTCCCTTGAGGTGGTTTTTGAGATATGTGTTCCAGATCCTGCATTCCGGTAACAGACCCACTCAGACCAAGGAACTTACTCAGCTGGCCACGGACCCTCTACCCAAGATGTCTTCCCAACTTTTTCAAGGCCTCCAGCAGATGACCTTTGATCTCAATCATAGCAAGCCCAGCCTCCTCCTGAGCTATGCAATACCACACTCTGAATTGCTAAGAAGAGGCCTTTTGTCCTGAATCCTGAAACCTACATACATTTAAGCCAGCTACCAGATTATCTTAAGAACTTGGAGGGAAAGACCTGCTGAATTAATTCAAGGGAAAGAAAACTGGCGTCTGGGACATCCAATGTGCACCCCCTACAGCCAAGTTGTCTGGATTACACCATTCCCGTATCTAGTTTTATCCCCCTGAGAAAAGCCAGCTGGACCAGTAGACTTGAACTCAAGCTGGACCAGTAGACTGCAGAACTGTGCAGAGACGAGGGCTAAAAGCTTCAGTTGTTGGATGGAAAGTACATTATTCTCAGACTTCCTGGTTTGTTACTGTATTTAATGTGCCCCTGGTTGTCTTTCATTAATGGTACAGAATATTGTTCTAAGTATAACTTTAAATCTATCCCTTGTCTGAATAAGTTCAATCCCAGGACAAGTACAGTAAATCATAGTCATAATTTCCATTTAAAATCTATTTTATAGGTATGAAATATAGTAATATGAGTGGAAGTGAAGGTGCATGTAATGAGAATAAGATGGATCCCGTCAGGCTGGGCAGGGGGGACACAGCTGGTCTAGTCTATTTGGGTCTTACGTGACCCACACCCACTGCTTCCCATTCTTACTGTTTTGTAAATTTAGCTCCTACAACGAGTAGTTTAGATGAATTGATTTAGGAGACTAACTCTCAAATTAAAATGTTGTTTGGAGTCAAAAATTTTTTAAAAAGTTACCTGCATCCCCCCATCCATGCAGAGAATCATTTCACCTGAGTGTTCTCATTTTGTGGTTTATCATTCTGTAAATATTTTATATATAGTCTAATTACTTCTACTTAGTTTTAATCTGAAGTTAAGGAATAAGAAAAAGGTGACATTTCTATTATAATATATATGTGGGGAGGTAATAGATTTTATATGTTTAATATTCTTCTTTGTTGAAATTATACTGAATAGGAACATGAGGTGGTCTGGGTCAAAGACAGGATCTTACAACCTCACAGTGAAGAATGGAACCTTGAGTGCATCTTCTTGCCTCAGTCCTTACCCCTGGGGCAATGACAGTCAGGTCAGATGTTCTACCCAGCATCTCACAGGACAGTGTCTTTGAAAAATGATTTTCCCTTGCTTTAAAGAAGAAGGCTGCTGTCTTCTTTCTCTCCTAAAAGGGTCTCCTAAGAAATACACTGGGCCTGTGTCTAATCTTCCTTAACTTTTAAATGTAAATAGAGTCTATGGAGGAGCCAGACTGTCCTTTATAGCACAGAGACATTTCTGAGATCCAAAACATCAGTTCTCCTTGAAATGTAAATACAATGGTCCACAGGTATCCCTGGAGGAATGGTTGCCACGGAAACCCAAGCATGCCCATGTCAGTTATGCACAACCTTTTGTACACCTTAAATTACCAGGTTGCTTATAATACTCAACACATTGTAAATGCTATGTAAATAGTTGTTATACTGTATTGCTTAGGGAATGAGACAAGAAAGAAGACTGTGTGTTTAGTACAGATGCAACCACCCATTTTCTCCCAAATATTTTCAACCCATGATTGGCAGAATCCAGTGATGCAGAACCTGTGGATATTAAGGGCTGACTGATCCTAGGTAGAGAAGGCTTTCCCCTACCTGAAACTTTGGGGTTTAACCTGGGGACTTTGGGTCCGTTCAGAGAGAGCAGAGAAATTTTATTATCCATTGGGAGCACAGCAGTTGTCTAGACAAAAGTCTACAGATTTAATCCTAATAGTTCATCAAGAGTCCAGGAGGTCAGGACTTTGAGCAGGAGTGCTGAGAAACCCATGGAAGTTTGACTTCACTCATGTCGTTCCCTGCTGTCTGAATGACAATTCATAGCTAATTTACAAAGGGTTCTCTGTATGTGGCTTGTGGCACACAACATTCAGCCTTTACCTGACTGGATAGCTTCCAGGCAACCTTATTCTGCAGGGGGTCCATTCAGTTATAAATGGTTTGAACTAAAGACCTTGCAAGTGAACACAGGCCAATTTTAATTAAAGAATAAGGACTGCTACCTACAACTGGCTTTGGCAACAACTTCTTCCACCATCTTTAGGGACCACAGAGTGACCTTAAAGATAACTTTCCCACTGCCTCTGATTATTCTCTGGAGGATTCCCCAGGGTATTCTCTTCATGAAAAAAAGCAAGGAGCACCCTGCTGACCTATCAATAAGTAGGTCTTATTTATTCTATCCAACTGTGTATTTGTACCCATTAAAAGACTTCTTTATCAGTTTATAATATTTTGTTGCATATTTCAAACTATTTGAATGCTTCTAGCATAAAATGTTAAATATTTAACATGATGACTCTCCAATTACTCTGATTTGACCTATTACATTGCCATGTGTCCTGAAATATATACACTATGATTTCTTGATTTTTAAATAAATAAATAAATTCTTTTCTTTAAAAAAGCAAAGTTCAGAACAGTGCATATGGTATATTACCCCTTGAGAAGGGCAATAAGAACAATACAAAAAATTACATGTTAAATAGTTAAAATATTATCCACATAGTATAGTGTGTGTGTGTGTGTGTGTGTGTGTGTAACTCTGGAAGCTAGAGTTCTCTAAACTTCCTTTTTTGAAGCTTTGATTTTTAAAACATCTAAAAATTCTTCCATAATTAAAAACCTTAAAATGGGAGAAGGAATCTCTAGAAATATAGAACAAAGTGAAATAATTGAACTTGATCATGTATCAGGTTGATGGCTAAAACTAAAAAGAAGAGTTGATTCCAAAACAAAGACTCAGTAATGAGTCTCACGCTGCTGCATCTCATCCTCAAGTTTTTGCTGCGTGTAGACCAATCATCTCGTGGTAGTGACTGGGGCAGGCTGTAGTCTGTTTTTTCAGGATAAGATGGTGGGTATGCCCTGGCTGTCATTGAACTGTCCACTCCCCATTGCTGGTTGGTTTCGCACGTGGGTGATGATCCAGGAAGGAATGCCAGTCCTTTCACTGCTGTTGGTGTGGGCAGGAGCACCAAGTAGGGGCCTTTTCACCATGGTTTCAGCGGGCTCAGGCTTGCCTTCCTTCTTTTATCTTAGGTGTAAGACATGATGAAGGTGGTGAAAGGGGTATCCGAAGTTAACCCAAACTAGACAAACTGTCAAGATCGTGTTATTGGTTTACTCTTACTACAAATGTACAGGAAAGCTTAAAGGTACTTGCATATATAATAACACCCAATATCAGATACGTGTGTCCCCCAGCATGCCAGCTGCCTGCTACAATACTTCTGAACCCCCAGAGCAAATGGAATTTGCTATGTGGCATACTGATATCCCTTAAAAGGCTAACTTGAGATATAACAGAAGGAATACCTAAACAAATAAAAAAAATCATTAATTATAATTTTGCAACATACACGGACATGTGTCTTTTTATGTTTTCAATAATAACTAGAAGTTTTTCATGGAGAAACTATATATTTCTGAAGAATTATTTCTGCGTATTTCATATTTTGTGTTGTCATGTTAACTTTAATTCTCTAATTGTTTAATGGTATACAATGGATATTTATATACTGAACTTAAAAAATAATAGAATAATGGTAAATATTAAAATAAAAGAACTAGATAAAAAATGCTGCTAGGAAATCATAGCATTCTTTATATTTAATAATAGGGGTTATATTAGTTACCTATTATGTGTAACACCTTCTCCTAAACTTTAGCAACCTACAACAAATATTTGTTAACCTATTGCTGTGGTTGAATTTCCCCTCCAACATTCAGGTGTTGCCAATTTGATGGTATCTAGTGGTGAAGCCTTTATGAGATGATTAGGCCATGATAACTTCTTCATCATTAATGGGTTAGAGCCTCTATAAAGTGATCCATGCAGATTTGGCTATTTTTACTCTTAAGCCATGTAAAGACATACGCATTGCTTCCCTACAGAAGATGCATTCAAGGACCCTCGCCAGACTCCAATGTTGGCATCTTGATCTTGGGCTACCTAGCCTCCAAAACAATGAGAAAATAAATTTCTGTTCTTTACGAGAAAAAAAAAAAAAAGACTTATTCCAAGTGGCTTTAAAATGTAATTATAACAATTTGACTATTCATTTAAAACAAAGAAGTTCAAAGAATTTTGAAATATATTCAGTAATCATACTCAGTAAATATATGGTATAGTTTTTTGAAATTATAATGAAACAATTATAATTCATTGAAAAGCCATTAGGAATCAAAAATTTTAGCTCAATAGAAGAGGCAAAACATGAAAATAAAATTTTAAATGAAAACATTACTGTCTTAAGTGTAAGTTGGAAATATCAGTCTAAGTTCATGATTAACCAGGTGATGACAATATTCTGCCATAATTTCTGTCTGCAGTGTTTACATTAGACTCCTCATAAATACACTGCAATCAAATTGTAGCTAATTTTGTATGGATGTAAAGCAGAGAACAAAATTCATTTTCTCCATTTTTCCCCTAAGTTCTGAGATTAAATTTTATTGTTCCTAATGCAGTGTATGTTTCTATTTTGCTAAAGCTTGTTGCATTTTTAAGAAATTTTGCCTTTATATTCCCTAACAATGTTAGAATCGTAGGTCACATTAATTCCACTGAACCCCTCTTACAATTTACATAATTATGTTAAGATTGTTTTAATTTTACACATACTCTCAGTGTATGTTTTCTGTTGCTCTTCATTTATTTATGTCTTTCCTGAAACACTGCCTTTATTTTTTTGTAATCCTCTCAGTGCATCATCGTCTCAGATTTATTTTTCTGGAAACATCATTATTTCCTAGTAATGTTTTAATTTTTGGAGAATTTATGTGTGAATACATCTTCTGGCATTTTACTAAGGCCATTTCATTGTCTTCTGGTTTTCCATCATTTCTGTTGAGAAGTCAGCTTTAGATTTAGTTTAGCTCTTCTGAAGATAAGTACACCTTCCCCATCCAGCCATTTGTAAGGTTTCCTCTTTTTCTTTGTCTTTCAGAGGCTTTGTTCCTGTGTAACAGTTTCCTTTACAGTCACTTCACTGAGGAGTTGCAGAGAGTCTTAATCCTCTGCCTGATTAACTCTCTGGGTGAGTATTTTTCATCAGTTAAGCAAAGTTTTGGGGCATTCTCTCTGCTCACTTGCCTAATTTTTTTCCAGAAGTCTCTCTTTGAGACCCTAATTACGGAATCTAACATTTGCCCCCCACACACAGCTTATTCTCTTTCTTGTATCTTTCCTTTCCTCTGTGGGCCTCCGTTTTGTCATTTTCTACATGTCTAACTCTGACTCACTAAGTGCTCTATTCTTGTCTAATCTGTTAAACCCACTTATTGAGCTCATAATTTCACTTAGTGTATTTTTAAATTCCTTGATTTTTTATTTAAAATGTTTACAAATTCTAATTCTCTGGGGAATACAGCCTTCTTTCCATATATTTTTTCCATCATTCTGTTTTTGTAGATATCAATAATAAAGTCCCCATTGCTGACCCATATCTGAATTGGCTCTAGATCTTCTATTTCTGTCTTCCATGTTTGGGTTTTGTTTTGGTTTTTTGTATTTTAATCAAGTTTATATTATCTATGCATCTAAGGACTGACTGGATGCCAGCTATTTGTATAAGGCAGATTTGGAAAGACTCTTCCTTCTTCCATCAATGTTCAGTCTTTGCTCATCAGGCCAGATGCACTGATAAAGGGCCATTTGATCCTGTCATGCTTGAGATGAATCAACATGTGTTACCACTTTGATAAGTTCCCATCTACTCTGGTGCTTCCTGCAGCTACTGTGGATCCCAACTGGCTTCCAAGGGTCATCATAATGTAGGTAGCACAACCCTCCTACTAGATAGGTTCAGTTCTTGTTTCTTACTATGCCAGAATGCTGAAACACGTGGATGCAGTTAGTTTTCAGTTATTTCAATATAAACATGCAATTTGTATACCTGTTAATATGATGGTATTCATGGATACATTTTTCTTTGTTTTCTGTGTGATCTTACTGCCTACAATAAAAGTGTGCTTCCATTCTTTTAAATTTGCTAAGGTTAGACATGTGACCTAAGATGTGATCAGTTTTGGAGTATGTTCCATGGGATGCTGAGAAAAATGTGTATTCAGTTTTATTAGGATGAAATGTTCCGTAGATGTCTGTTAAATGCAGTTGTTGAATGTTAAGTTTAATTCTAAAATTTCTTTACTTAGCTTCTTTTTGGAGGATCTATCCAACACTGCTAAAGGAGTATTAAAATCTCCAACAACTATGGAGCTGGAGGAAATCAAGTTACTTATGTCTATTAGAGTTTTTATTATAAATTGAGGTGAATTCTGGTTGAATGTATAAATATTAATAATTGAAATATTATTATATTGAGTAATACCTTTAACACATATGAAATGTCCTTACTTTGGTTGGTTTAAAGCCTATTGCATCTGCAAATAAGATTGCAACACCTACTTTTTTCTGTTTTCCATTTGCCTGAAATATAGATGACCATTCCTTCACCTTGAGTCTAAATTTATCTTTTAAGGTAAGATGAGATTCTTGTGTTCAGCTGATATCTGGCCTCAGTTTTTGTATCCAGTCAGCCAATCTATGCCTCTTTAGAGGATAATTTAAACCATTGACATTAATCGAAAACAATGATAAATCTTTAGAAAGTCCAGTGGGCATTTTTAATCCTTTCATCACTGTGGAAGATGAAATTTGATAAAACATTTCTGGGTGAGTTTACTTTTGTGGTGGAGGATTATGCTGGTCATTATGGAGGATAGGTCTGAGAATATCCTAGAGAGCTGGTTTAGTTATAGCAAATTTCTTCAGAGTGTAGATGTCATTAAAGTATTTAATTTCTCCATCATAAATGAAACTCAGTTTAGCTGGGTACAGGATCCTGGGTTGAAAGTTATTTTGTTTTAAGAGATTAAAAGTCGATGACCATTATCTTCTAGCTTGAAAGGTTTGATCAGGGAGATCTGCAGTTATTCTAATATACTTCCCCTTATAGGTAATGGATTTCTTACATCTGGCTGCTTTCAGAATTTTCTCCTTCATATTAACTTTAGTGAAGTTAATTATATGTGCCTGGAGGATGTCTTATTTGGGTTGGGTCATGCTGGGGTTCTGAAACTGTCTGCTATCTGCATTTCAGAATCTCTTGGCATGTCTGGAAAGTTGTCTTTCATAATCTCATAAAGAAGAGACTCTGTGCCTTGTGACACTACTTCATCATTTTCAGGTATCCCTATAAAGCGAATATTAGTTTTCTTCGAGTTATCTCAGAGCTGTCTGAGAGAATGATCCATTTTTGCCTTCCATTTCTCTTCCAGTTTGGAAGTTGGGAGCATTTGAAAGCTTTGTCTTACATGTCAGAAATCCTTTCTTCTGCTTGCTCCATTCTGTTACGGAAGGATTCTACTGTATTTCTCAGATCTTTGAGGGCTGCAACTTCTTGTCTCAATGTGTCAAAATCTTTGGTCATTTTGTCTTTGAATTCATTCAATTCTTGAGACGTCTTTTGGGTCATCTTTTGGATTACTGCTTGAAATTCTAATTCCATCTTTTCCTCCATTGCGCTGATCTTATTTGCTATCCAGACTCTGAATTCAACTTCTGA
>CAUYON010151153.1:0-11960 GCA_963573935.1 Arctocebus calabarensis | reverse complement strand
TATTTCGAACACGCCAATCCTCCCGATCTCTGTGTCTCACCAGCTGCCCGTCCACCCCAATAGTTCACACGGGGAAAAATCTAGAGCTCCCACCCTCTCACCTGCTGACCTGGGAGAGATGGGCTACGGGACCGTCTCCGCAGCCATCTTCCAGCACCACTCTTTGTTTTCTAATTTGACATCACCACAAACTTGAGAAGGAGATAGCTAGTTGATATGTGGTATTACAATAGAGGAAACTTAAGAGAGTGCCTTAGTCAGGATCACACACTAAAGAGGAATTAGAACTTTGACTAAAAGTCATCTGACTCCACTCCCCAAATGCCACTCTATGAATTAAAAAGAAAAATTAAATTAAATAATTTTTACCTACATACTTTTATCTTCACTTATAAAACACCATTGTTCAGGTCATTGAAAAATAGACTCTTAAAATCAGGAAAGTCTTATATCCCAGTTTCTCACTCCATCCAAAGATCTTTTCTACAATGTATCAGAAGGTTCCCTGGCTTCCTCCTAAATTCCAGTGTCGGGTCACATTCCACTCTGTATATGACATCCTGTTCCACTGTTAGTCTGAGTCGTTGTAGTTCCTATAGAATCAATATTTTCCTTCTGTTTGTCCTGAAGCACCTCTCCCATTTGCTCTCTTTGTGAACAGCACCTAGCCTGACACTTGGTTATATTCCCCAGACCCTCTTACCCTTCTGGCCCACTGGATATACAGTTCAATGATGGCTCTGCATGTATTTTCAAATAGATTTCCCTTTGATTTTCTCTTATCTCCAAGAAATTTCCCAAAATCATTATGAGAGAGTTATGTGGTTACTAGCACTTAACATCCCCTTTCTAAGACACTTGAAGTGTCACTTAGACATTTGCAGCCTCCATATCTCTCTTCTGTCCTGTATCAAAGGACAAGAAAACTGAAGCCCAGAGGGTGACTTGTTTATGTCATGATATAGGACTGCTAGATGGCTACTAGCAAATATCCTATTGATATCATTATGCTGATGATTCTTCTTAAATCTGCAAATGTGAAATGATGAAAAGTCCCTAAAATGTTAACAATTACTGAAGGAAAGTGCCTGGTTGATTCTGTAAGTAAAGCAAATCGTTTATTTGATGTATTAACTTCTTGAGGCTAATCCTAGCTCTTGATAGCAAATCTCTTCCGAGATTATTACCAGTGTAACATCCCACAAATCAAATGATATCATGGATCCTACTATTAAAGAAAATAAATTGGAAGACCATTGTTGTTTTTCTGCTGTTGATCTACTGAATGACTTTAGGCAATGTCTTAGACGTCTCCCATTTGCTAAAGTAGGTTATCTGGGGGTAATTGTGAAGTTCAGTGTCATATATTTACAGTGTATTTCTAAGGTATTGGTACAAAGTAGTATTAAATATGCAAATATTTATTTAACTGGTATAACATAAGAGTAGATTGTTTTGAATACTCCTCAAACTTTCTGCCTAATTAAGCATTCATCATCTTATATAATAAAATTGCTGGGGCAATGCAAAGATTTGACACAAATTTTTTTATATGTATACAATTGCATGGTTTAATTTTAAACAATGTATTTTTAGAAGTATGATAATTACACAAACTAAAATTTGATAAGATAACTGATAATAATATTAATATAGTTTACGAGGAGTTTAATTAAATAGGTACAAAAGAAAAATAATTCCTTCTATTTCTCCATAAGCAAAACACTTAAGTAATTAATAATAATATAAAATCAAAACAATACAAATCTGAAATATTTCTGAGAAATAGAAGATGTTTGAAAAGCATTTTTGATGACTTCATTTAAAATGCTATAGCCCATCCATGCTTTTTCTATGATCTTAAAAGCTATAATTAGTACACTTATATCATCAAAGCACTTTTCTAAACAATGTTTATCCCCAATGGATTAAGATCATTAAAATATCAAAAAATATTTATTCTTTTATATTATAGTAACAATACATATTCAACTTAGAAATCTAAGAAGCATAGGAAAGTACATACATAAAAATCAAATTACTCAAACTCCATTGCTCACATATGAACAGTGAGCATCTTGCTATTAGTATGTACCCATTCATTTTTTTATGTATGCCTATACATAATAATAGGCAAATTTGAAAAACGGGGATCATATGGAAAAATTAGTATAGATAATGTGGCATAACTCTTTGTTCACTTAGGAAAATAACCCTAAAGGCTTTTTGTTTTCCACATTACTGAATACATTTGTAAAGTAATTTTACTAAGGATGATGAAAGATATTATTAACACATCATTATGGATATATCAAAATGTATTTAATTAACTCCCTCTTTGAACATTAAGTTTTTCCTACTTATTGTAAGTGAAATTCTTTCTGATAAGCAATATTGTTATATGTACACAGAGATATGGGGGGCAAAAACAAAAGAATATAGTTATTTGAAATCCTTTGGTGTATATTATTAAACTACCTTACAAATTTTTTTTGGTAGTTCATACTCCCATAGACCAAATACAGAGAGCCTGTATTTTTTTTTAACTCTTGTTTACTCTGTTGTTACTAGTAAAACTATTGTGGTAGGTGGGATAATAATCCCACAGTGAAGTCCTTGCCCTGATCTCCAAAACCTGTAAATGTGTTACATTTGCAAACATGATCAAATTAAGATCTTGAGAAAAGAAAATTGTCATAGGTTACCCAGGTCAATTATAAGGTCCTTAAGGTTCAGGTTGAGAGAAGGCAATGTGATAACAGAAGCAGAGAAGCAGAATCTGAGAAGAAGATGTTGTGACTGAAGACAGGAGAGAGAGAGCGAGAAAGATTTGATGATACCACACTTTTGGTCTTGCACATGGAGATAGGGACCTCAAGCCAAGAAATGCAGGTGGCCTCTAAGAAGCCCAAGAAGGCAACAAAGTAGATTCTCACCAAAAGCCCTCAGAAAGAATGCAGCTCTAAATGTGACTTTAATGCAGACACCATCCATATTTGCTTTGTGACCATACACCAAATCAACACGTCTATAACTCAAACTTGGAATTTTTCTACCCCCTTCTAGTGGTGGGATGATACTTTACAACTGATCGTTGACACAAGCTGGGGAAAGGTCATTTGTGCAACAGTGGTGGCTGTCAGGAAAGTCTGGGCTGTCCACTCATGCAGATCACTCAAGCCTCAGGATCCACTTAGGTGTGATCTTATACATATACCATTTTCCTCTTACCTACCACAGGGCTCATCCAACAGGACCCATCTCACAATGGGGAGTTCCAGACACCTGCCGTGTTGGTTTCTTTTGCACTGCTATGTGTATAAAGGAATACCTGAGACTGAGTAATTTACAAAGAAAAGAGGTTTATTTGGCTCACAGCTCTTCAGGCTGTATAAGAAGCACCAGACCAGCATCTACTTCTGGTGAGGGCCTCACGGATTTTCCAGTCAAAGCAGAAGACAAAAGGGAAGTAAGTGTGTCATGTGGTGAGAGAAGGAACAAGAGGGATGAGCTAGTGCCAGATCCTTTAAACAACTGGCTCTCCTATGAACTAAACAAGTGAGAACTCAAAATTGTGGGAAAGATTCTCTATCTCACCCTGTGGCCTAAACAGCTCCCACCAGGCCCTGCATCCAACACTCAGGATTAGATTTCAATATAAGATTTGGAGGGAACAAACACTCAAACCGTATCACATGGTCATTGGCTTGGTTAAGTGTTCCGTGTCCAGCAGGATCTGGTAACCTGCAAGAGCCCTTCTTCCAAAAGCATGAAAATCTCTGTTGTGGAAGGCATGACCTTAACCTCAAAATCTCAGGGGTCTTCAATATGATTTTCATGTTGGATCATTCTATTAGCTTTACATGGCCTCTTTTCCTACTGCAGATACTTCTACCACTACAAAGTCTATTAGAAAGTATGGTCAAACAGCAGGGCTGATTCCGCCACAGCCTGGATGTGATACAGGACTTTTTTCTGCCCTTGACTTCACTCAAAGATAGCAGCCTTCTTGTTACCAGCTAGATAATTCTAAATGTAGAGTGCGCTGTCTTTATAGCACTCTTGTTTGCTTTCCATTTTTTGCTTCTACGAACAGTCTCTATTAGCCATATCTATAATGACTCTGCTGATCATAACCATTATTTCAGCTTCCTGGCTTCTCACAGTTAAGCAACATCACCCGTCCTTTCTACTGTAGACATCTCTCCTTCCGATAGATGTCGTAAGTCCCGCTCTGGGGCCCTCTCTCCTCCTGTTACCACTGGCCTGTGTAACATTTCTTGGTGATATTGGTGCCGGTCTCACCAGCTTATTCCTGATGACCTTGGTAATACATGCATTCTCTGAGCTCTCTCAGAGCAAAACATTATGGTGGGTCTTCTGGCCATATAAAATGAATCCATTCTATTACACCCACTTCCTTCAGTCTTTCTGTTCTTTCCTCTCCTATCTGCCATGTAGCATGCTCAATTTCATGTCCCAAGAAATGAATTCTAGCTTATCTTGCTTTAAAAACCAGTCTCCAACAAAATGCCATCAAAAATCTACCCCAAAGTACCTCCTTTATCTCTTGCTTTTCTGCAAACATCAGAGCACTGATAAAAAAGAACGTGAACTATTTTTTGTTATTCTTTGGGTTATTCTCATCTGCAGCCCTTTCCCCCAGGGGATGATCCACACCATCTGGAGTTACTTCCGTGTGTCACAACTAGGGAGAGTATGACTGGCATCTAGTGGAGAGAGGCCAAGGCTGAGACTAAATATCCCACTAGACACAGGACAGACTGCAAGAAAAAAAATAACCAGCCTAAATGTCAACAGCACCGCGGTTGAGAAGCCCTGCTTTAGAATGTAGAGTGCTTTCCTTCTCTTCTTAGATGTACGTGTCCCAGGCAGGCAGCCAGGAGAGAAAATGAGTGAAGCTTTGGAGTTAATACCTTGTGTCAAGGGAGAAGCAAAAGATGTTCGCAGCATCTTCTTGTAAAGCAGAAGTCATAACTATTACAGGACAATGGCAACCTCTGAAAATCTACAGGTCACAGGGAGATTTGTTGACACAATAACCTCAGCAGCATCCGTCTAGCTAGCCCTGTCCCACTCAGCAGCATCCGTCTAGCTAGCCCCTGTTCTAGTTTTCAGGTCCTAGGTTTCTCCTTTCAGGTCCCTGAGTTTCACATAACCAAAATAGAGCTCTGCTACTGTCACAAATAGGTCTTCACCCTGCCAGTCGATTGCGTCTGCACTTCCAGCACAGGTAATGAGTGCCTCTTTTCACACTACCACCACGGCTCACTGGTTCTCACCCTTAACTATTTAACTGCCTGGCAATAGCTTTTGGCCCTTATATTGGTGTTAATACAACTTAGTAGTAATTACTCAATTCTGCTGTCTTTGTAGGAATTATTCTCCCCATGTTTTCACAACCATCAGTACGGCTGTCTAAGTCACTACCAGTAAAAATTTAGGAGCTGAAATGCCACCCTATACTAGGGTTTATCCATGCCCCATCTACCAATCACATTATCCTCTTTACCTGCTGGGTGGTGAGTAACATCAAATTCCTACCTTACTGTCTATTTTTTTCAGAGCACTCTTTGTTCCACTTGTACTAGGTCCCAGAGCAGAGGACACCAAGTTGGGATAAGCCACACAAGGGATTTGGTGGGAACATTCATGTCACAGGAAATAGGGAAGGAGTAGAAACAGAATGTGAGAGTCACCAGGCCGGGAGGTAAATCTGACCCTGAGTGTGGAACAGACGGATTAAGAGGCTGCTGTTTTGGCACCATTTGTGAATTTGCCAATCCAAAGCTGGCTAAAACAGAGTCACATTTCACCCAGAAGTAGGCCTTAGTGTCCCCACCTCACTAGGTCATAGGTGTGGGGCAAGGCATAGGTGCAATGGTAGATTTTAACCTATAGCAGCACTTGGGGTACTCAGACAATCATTATTGCTGTGGCAGGAAATCTGTGAGGCTATCCGTCTGGGTTTCACAGAGGGCCCCACACAGCATTGTGGACACAGTTGTGCAACTGCTTGGGGGAAAATGCGGCATCCACTAAGAGAGAAATGGTATTCAGTGATAATGGCCAATCAGAACCTCACTTCCTCATTGGATGCACTGACAAGCAGGTTCATTGGCAGGTCCGCAGTGATAACGGCCAATCAGAACCTCACTTCCTCATTGGATGCACTGACAAGCAGGTTCATTGGCAGGTCCCTTCGCCTCCTCTCATCTTGAAAAGCAGCCTTCAGCAAGGATAATTTCCAGAACACATGCTGGGTTCTCAGCAAAGATTACATAGTCCCTTCATGAACTGTGTTGTATTTTATAACCCTCAGAAACCTGTGCACACACCTTGATATAACTGCTCTAATTAGTATTATTGTTAACTTTCCAAGGGGAAGGAAGAAAAGCTACTAATTATGTTATAAATATCAAAGAATCTTTTTAGGTTTATTAAACAGAATTTGTCCAAGGATTTCTAAGATCATAGCCCAATATTGCAGCCCAGGTTCCTTCATCTAACCAGATGGAAATAGAAATAGCTCTTTTAAATCCAACTTCACTCTGCCATTTAAATTTTGCATGACCATTGAAGAGTAAAACTGTTCTATAATTTAGTTTCTTTGGTAGCTGAATATGGATACTAATAGTATTTCTCTGATATGGCTAAACTAGAAAATGAAATAATTGATATAAGTCTAGCTTAGTGTCTGGCATAATATACTCCTCTCCCACTAAACAATCCTTATTATATAATTATGTTCCAGTGTAAATGAAATTTGATTAGCACACCTCCCTTGTAGTGAAAAAGAAAATGGATTGAAAAACAACATTTTTCTTTTAAGATGCAATGTAGGGTAGTGAAGAATGTCACAAGATATTTAAAAAGCAAGGGCTTTGCAGTTTTAAAGATCAGAGTTGGTTTTTGTTTGTTTTCTTTTTTGAGACAGAGTCTCACTTTGTCACCCTTAGGTAGAGTGCTATGCATCATAGCACACAGTAACCTCAAACTCTTGGGCTCAAGCAATTCTCTTGCCTTAGCCTCCCAAATAGCTAGGACTACAGGCTCCCACCACAATGCCTGGCTATTTTTTTGAAACAAGGTCTCACTCTAGTTCAGTCTGGTCTTGAACTCGTGAGCTCAGGCAATCCACCTGCCTTGGCCTCCCAAATGCTGGGATTATGAGCATGAGCCACTGTGCCTGGACTGAAGATTAGAGTCTGAATCACATTTTAGCTGTCCACAGTTTCTTGACATAGAGCAAATTAATTGATCCTTCCCTCACCTATTAAATAAGAGTAATAATGTCTTTATCACGTGGTTGTTTCAAGGATTACATAAGATAACGCATATATTCAAAATACCTACCCAGTCTCTGGCACTTAGTAAGTTATTGTTAACATGTATTAGTTATTGTCAATTGTTCTTTATTGCATAATACGATGTCTTTATGGCTGATAAGGTAAGCAGGGCTGTCGATGCTTCAAATAAATAACTGCAAATTATTATCTCCAAAGATTACATTTTTTCTTTCAGATTAATATGAGTGTACAAACATTTAGGTTACATTGTTTTAGTTTCTAAGGAAAAGTTCAAGTTGTAGTTGAGCCCACAACCAGGGGGTGTGCTGCATATCCTCAGATTGTGCATAAGGTGAGAACTTGTCAGTCACCCTCTCTCCTCCCCTTTTCCCTTTCCTTCCTCCACCCTTCCTCACACTTGAATATACTTGTGTTTTTCTTTCATGTTTTAAAAATATGTAATTCCTTTCTTGTTGTTTTTCATCACCCATGTACGTAATAGTCACACTTGTCAACGTTCCTTTTGCTGTGACTTCATTCCTTTCTTAGACTTGGCATCTAACCTCCTTGTAAATCAGAAATTCAAATTTAACAAAATTGTATAAAAAACAAGAATAAATGTATTGCAAATGAAGATCTGAAAGATGTTCTTTATGCAGATAGGTAATCCTGAGAACCAAGACTTGTAGGAAGTGCATGTCACTTTCCCTAGGGCCTCCTCACCGGCTTCCTGGTGCTGTAATACTTCTCTGTCACAGGGGCAAGTCTCAGCTGGGTTGCAGTTGCTAATCACAGTCAGTTCTATGTACACAGAGGATGCCAATCAATGTTTAGTAATTGAATGAAATGGATAGTACTGTGACTTCTCTTTTTGGTGTAATATAAACTGAAAGATCTATAAATATCTGCACTATTTTATTTCTATCCATCACGTCCCTAATCACTTGTCTCTAACGACTTTGATTTCCTCTACCAACAGAAGAATGAGAGTGTTGCTAGTCCTGTTACTTCTCTGTGAGGACCTGTTTCTGTGTCTGCTTTGACAAGCATCAGCATGTGAACTTGCCAGTCGTCATGGCAAACATTCACTATCTCCCTGCTTGTTCAGCTTTAGAAAGGTTTGTGAAGTGTCCATCTGGCTATTGTCAGCACTTCACTTCATTTTCCTTCTTTTCTAAGAGGCATTTAATACTAAGCAAAAACTGATCAGAGATTTAGCATTATCCTTGGCCTGTTGTGTTTCCATGGTTACAGGTCTGTGCTGTTCATCTCCGGAATTCAGCCTCAATGACTTACCCTGCCTTTGTGACCCATTCTTATTAAATCTTGATTACTATGTTCCATCTGTTTTGGCCTCTTACTGACACACTACAATCACTTCTAAAGGAGGCAGTCTTCTTATGTTGGGATTGAAGCATTTGAAAACAAACACTTCTTTTTAAATATTTCTCATTTTACAAGGCACAGTTCACCCTAAAATAACTGGCTCCTTTTAAAGTCACTCTTTGAGGAAAGCAATATTTTTTTAACTTCTTTTACCAAAGTTTTTTCCTTACTATGTTCGAGTAATCATTCACTTTTGTATCTTCCATCTACAAAATTATTCTTTGTTTTAACATCAGGAGAATTAACAGATTAATATAATAAATAAAACAATTAAGTTGTGTTGCCAATTAAATCGAATACTGCAATACTAATAAATGGAAAATATTTTGAAGATAAAAATGAGGTTCGACTCATTTGGAGTGCCCGGTGCTCTTTTTAAGTAAAACTTGGAAAACCATAAAGGAGTAGATGAGTGAAATAGAGGGAATTGAAATAAAATATCAAAGGAAGGCAATTGAAAAGTGTTCCATGTCAAGTAGGATCAGACACCACTACATGTAGTAACAAGGACAATAACAATGTCATAAATGAAATAGCTTGTTTTTCTCATAAAGGCAGTCCAGAAAAGGGACGGCAGGCTCCCTGTCATTAGGCTTTTTGTACCATGCTATCATCGAATCCTTTGCAGGCTGATTTATGATCCAGGATGGTCGTCCATTTATGATCCATGATGAGCTCTCAATCTTGTAGTCCCATTCCAAGCAACAAGAGATAAGGAAGGACTCCTTGAAACTCCATTCATTACGCTCGCTTACATCTCCTTTGCCAGAATTTAGTTTGTGATCATAACATAGTTGCAAAGGAGTCTGGAAAATGTAGTCTCTTAAAAAGAGGCCACAAGGTGGCCAACTAGAACATCAAAGTTCTGTTATTACCAAAGAAGGGAAAAACAGACATCGAGAGCAACTAGCAGTCTCTATCACAAACTGCAAGAGATATAAAATAAAGAATGAGGGAATCGTAGTCATTACAGACAAAATACGTGCTATACCACACACATATATAAAAAATATCTCATATATTTTTATTTCCAATGTTCCTTTGCTTTAAGAACTATTTGGCAAATCAAGATTTAATATCTTCCTCCCTCTTATTCTTTAACGTATTACTTATATTTTTGTGGTCAATTCGATAATAAAGATAATTGATATTTATTAAGAATTTGAGCTAAATTAGGCAATGAGCTAAATTATTTACATAGATTTTTTTTTAGACTCTTGACCTAACCTTTGAAGTAGTTATAATTATATGCCTATTTTACAGGTAAGTAACTTAATGAGGTAAGTAATTTGACCAAAATCATGGAACAATGCAGTGGTGAGACCAGGATCTAACCCAGTTTGATGACCGAGTTTCTGTTCCTAGTATATTACAGCCTCTTTGCCTACTGTACTTGTCTCATGTGCTGTTTTTAAATGCATACTTATTCTCTTACCTTATGCATTTTACATCCATTTACATTCTTTATACCCATTTTCTAGCCAACATTAAGTTAATAATCTAGCTTTTCTACTTAGAAACAATCTAGAGAAAAACTATAAGAGAATATTTCTGCAGATGGACAAGTCAGAATGGTAGCAAAGGTAACCCTGAAATAGCTAATTAAAAAATCACAAGGGGAAAGTAAGGCTTTCACTAATGTAAGGGAGCAAGTCAAATGGATAGAGATAAAAGTTGCTGGGAACAGGGTCTGAGTACCTAGAGAAGGAGACTCGGGCGAGTGGGGGCATTGAGAGGTGAGTAGACTTTTTCTCTGCTAAGTGTTCCCTAATCAGGTCATTGCATTCCAAGGTAATTTGAAAAAAATATGGCTATTTTAGCACATGAAAACAGAAAAGGAAAAGAAGAACATCCTGTACAGATTTAATCTTTGGAGATATTCAAGGTGATGGCATATTGTTTATTATCATATTTCATAATCACAGAGTCATTATACTAAACTGACATTTTTCGCAGGCACTCCTTCCATTTTCCCCACCACCACTACATTTCATTTTCATGACACTATTTACAAACTTATCTCTTTGCTTAAATTAAATCTTGAACTATTGCTCCAAGAAAAAATGAACGAATCAGTGTACACACGCATATGTTCTCCCAACACAGGACCAAACTGCCACCAGCAGTAACTTTTAACTTTGTTAAGGCAGGTGCTGTATTTCCCCTGGAAGAGATCCCTATGTTTTTAGTACCACAGTAGCATTCTTCCTGAATCATTTCCCCAACATGGATAATTTTTCATCATCTATCCACAGTCCCTCATGTTGTACCCCTTACAAACATTTTCAAGAACCTAGAGATAAGTCAGCGCCTGTGGTTCAAAGGAATAGGGCGCTGGCCCCATATGCTGAAGGTGGTGGGTTCAAACCCAGCCCCGGCCAAAAACTGCAAAAAAGAAAACTTAGAGATAGCCATAGAAATGATTGAGATGTTATTAATAAAATTCAATAAATCATTCAATAAAATGTCACCAGGGTCTTACTATGATCCTGTGGGTACTGAAGACAGCTTACTGTATAAAAGAAAGTTTCTGCCCTTACGACACTTTCACTCTAGTGCAGAGAACAGACCCTAAACAAATCTTAATATATAATATGTCCGAAGATAATAAGTGTCATGAGAAAGGAAGAAGAGAAAGATAGTTCAGGTGAAGTGGAGGGTGAGAGGAAAGAAAATGTGAGCTAAAGTAAGACCACAGAAGGCCTCTTGGTAAAGGTGATATTTAAATAAATATCAGGACTTGAGATATTAAACTGGATATTTAGGGGATAAAGTTAGGCAGGACTAGGAAAAGGAAATTTAAAGACTCTAAGAGACTCTAAATTTGGAGTATGTATGGTCAGAGAAATGATCAGACCAGAGAGAAGATCTGAAGATGGAAAATCATTGGAGGATTTTATACAGAGAAATAACATGGCTGAGTTATATTTTTATTTTTTATTTATTTTATTTTTTATTGAATCATAGCTGTGTACATTAGTTCAATCAGGGGGTACAGTGTGCGGGCTTCACATGCAATCTGAGATTTTTTTTTTTTTTTTTTTTTTGAGACAGAGCCTCAAGCTATAACCCTGGATAGAGTGCTATGGCATCACAGCGCACAGCAACCGCGAATTCCGGGGGTCAAGCGAGTCTCTTGCCTCCGCCTCCCAAGTAGCTGGCACTGCAGGTGCCTGCCACAGTGCCTGGCCATTTTTTGGTTGCAGTCATCATTGTTGTTTGGCGGGCCCGGGCTGGTTTCAAACCTGCCAGCCCAGGTGTACG
>CAUYON010151151.1:0-11196 GCA_963573935.1 Arctocebus calabarensis | reverse complement strand
TTGTTTGTTTTGTTGAGACAGAGCCTCAAGCTATTACCCTGGATAGAGAGCTGTGGTATCTCAGCTCACAGCAACCTCCAATTCCTGGGCTCAAGCGAGTCTCTTGCCTCCGCCTCCCAAGTAGCTGGGACTACAAGTGCCCGCCACAACGCCCGGCCATTTTTTGGTTGCAGCCATCATTGTTGTTTGGTGGGCCGGGGGTGGATTGGAACCCGCCAGCTCAAGTGTACGTGGCTGGCGCCTTAGCCCATTGAGCCACAGGTGCCGAGCCCACCTGGGTGTTTTTTGAGTCAGTCTCAAGCTGTCACGCTAGGTAGAGTGCTGTGGCATTATCCTCCAACTCTTTTTTTTTTTTTTTGAGACAGAGCCTCAAGCTGTCACCCTGGATAGGGTGCTATGGCATCACAGCTCACAGCAACCTCCAATTCCTGGGCTCAAGCGAGTCTCCTTCCTCTGCCTCTCAAGTAGCTGGGACTACAGGCGCCCGCCACAATGCCCGGACAGTTTTTTTTGGTTGCAGCCGTCATTGTTGTTTGGCGGGCCCGGGCTGGATTTGAACCCATTGAGCCATAGGCGCCGAGCCGATATCCTCCAAGTCTTAGGGCTCACTCCATCCTCTTGCCTCAGTTTTTCTATTTTTAGTAGAGATGGGGTCTTGTTTTTGCTCAGGCTGGTCTTGAACTCATGAGCTCAAGCTATGCACCTGCACTGTACCTAGCCTGATAAACACTTTTTTTTTTTTTTGAGACAGAGTCTCAAGCTGTCGCCCTGGGTAGCAACCTCCAACTCCTGGGCTTAAGTGATTCTCTTGCCTCCACCTCCCAAGTAGCTGGGACTACAGGCGCCCGCCACAACACCTGGCTATTTTTTGGTTGTAGTTGTCATCATTGTTTGGCAGGCCCGGTCTGGATTCAAACCCATCAGCTCTGGTGTATGTGGCTGGTGCCTTAGCTGCTTGAGCTACAGGCACCTAGTCAACAATTTTTTTTGTTTTTTTGAGACAGAGTCTCACTATGTTGCCCCCAGTAGAGTGCCATGGCGCCACAGCTCATAGCAACCTCAAACTCTTGGGCTTAAGTGACTATCCTGCCTCAGCCTCCCAAGTAGCTGGGACTATAGGTGCCCAGCTATTTTTTTTTTTTTTTGAGACAGAGCCTCAAGCTTTCACCCTGGATAGAGTGCTGTAGCATCACAGCTCACAGCAACCTCCAATTCCTGGGCTCAAGCCAACCTCCAATTCCTGAGCTGAAGTGAGTCTCTTGCCTCCACCTCCCAAGTAGCTGGGACTGCAGGGGCCCACCACAACGCCCGGCCATTTTTTGGTTGCAGCTGTCATTGTTGCTTGGCAGGCCCCGGCTGGATTCGAACCCGCCAGCTCAGTGTACGTGGCTGGTGCCTTAGCCCGCTGAGCCACAGGTGCCAAGCCATGTGCCCAGCTATTTTTTTGTTGCAGTTGTCACTGTTGATTTTACCTGGCCGGGCCGGGTTCAAACCTGCCAGCCTCGGTGTATGTGGTCAATGCCCTACCCACTTAACTGCTGGCGCTGCCATAAACCACAGTTTTGAAATCAACTTCGGTATAAATGATGAAAGACACAAAAAGGCATCTGTGTTATGGCTCTACGCTGTCTTGTAACCAAACAGTATGAGAAACATTTTCCTCATTCTTTTCTATGTCATCATACCTATTGATCATTCACAGACATAAAGTGGGGAAAATACCACCAACCTCATATATTGGGAAGATTAAAAAGAAATTTATTAGGGCGGTGCCTATGGCTCAAAGGAGTAGGGCGCTTGCCCCATAGACCAGTGGTGGCGTGTTCAAACCTGGCCCAGCCAAAAACTGCCAAAAAAAAAAAAAAAAAAAGATATTTATTTAACATTTAAGTAACACTTAACGATAAGCAAGACCTAATGTATTTTACAATTAACACATTTGATCTTCCCCAAAACCCTAAGAGATAGGAACTATTATCTTTATTTTATGGATAGAGTAACTGAAGCACAGAGAAGTAACTAAAACCTACTGGAGAGGCTGGCACAGTGGCTCACACCTGTAATCCTAGCACTTTGGGAGGCCAAGGTGCATGGATTGCCTGAGCTCACATGTTTGAGACCAGCCTGAGCCAGATCGACACCTCATCTCTAAAAATACCCGGGCCTTGTGGTGGGCACCTACAGTCCCAGATACTTGAGAGGCTGAGGTAAGAGAATTGCTTGAGCCCAAGAGTATGAAGTTGCTATGAGAAAGGGTAGGTTTGCAGAGTGGCACCACAGCACTCTGCCAAGAGTGACAAAATAAGACTCTGTCTCATAAATAATAATAATAAATAAAATTTAGGCTCAGCACCTGTAGCTCAAGCAGCTAAGGCACCAACCACATACACCTGAGCTGGCGGGTTCGAATCCAGCCCGGGCCTGCCAAACAATGACAAAAAAAATAGCGGGGTGTTGTGGCGGGGGCCTGTGGTCCCACTATTTGGGAGGCGGAGGCAGAAGAATCGCTTGAGCCCAGGAGTTGGAGGTTGCCGTGAGCTATGATGCCACAGCACTCTACCCAGGGGACAGTTTAAGGTTCTGTCTCAGAAAATAAATAAATAAAATAAAACAAAATTTAAACATGCTGGAGTTCCGCTCCAAGTCACACAGTAATTCACGGGTCTGTTTTCTTTCTTTCCGAACCGCGAGAGGAAGCAAAAGTGCCGGCAGCAATCTCCCCATGTCTGGTCCGGCCTGACCTCCACGCCCTCCGCCGAAGTTTCAGTTTTCCCCGAGCTCTCTACCTTGTAGATCAGGGAAAGTACTCCCACCCCCACTGCGTGAGAAGCTCACGCGGGTTAAGCAAGAGGGATGTCTAGGAGGGCTACGCAGGGCTTTAGGGTTAATGTGGATTGTAAATTGCTCACGGCCGTTCAGTTCCGGGACAGAAAACCACTCAGAACTAGAGACACCAACAACCGCCAGGGACCGGACGTCCCCGCCCGAGGCCGGCTTCGCGCCATTCCCGTGAGCCCACGGGCGTCCTGGGACTATGACTCCCAGAGTGCTCCGCGGCCGCCGGCTTTAACCCTTCAGGGCAGGGCGCCGCGCTGCACCCCGCCCCCTTCCTATACGCGGACCCTGCAGGGTGAGTTTGCTGGCTGGGGAGGACTGTTTTTCTCTGAGACTTAGGGTGTGTGTGTGTGTGTGTGAGAGAGAGAGACAGGTGTTCCCCGCGGGAGAAATGATTCTTGATTTTCCCAAAATGTGACAATTTGCAGTAATGAGATTCAGACGCTTTTTCTTCTTTTTTTTTGCTGAGAGACTCTGTATCCATTCTCTGAACCCCAGGGCCTTAGTGCAATCGCTGTCCTCCTCAGAATGCTACCTAAACACTCCCAGAACAAAAGTAGCCAGCAACCCCTCCCCATTCCCAAACGCCCTCAGTTGGACCCTTCTTCAGCGCCCCCTGCAAGGTTTGTGACCAGGCTGTGAGGTTTTTTAATTGCCCCCTGGTTGGAGGGCGAGTACTCCTGGAGGGCATAGGAGCTTCTACATCATTTTGAATGAGAGAATTTAGGCCCTTTGTCTCCCAGAACTTGCTCTTCCCCCCAGGTATGGTGGCATCTGGGGGGGTGAGCAAGTTCTGAGAGACAAAGGGCCTAAATTCTCTCATTTAGGGTCCTGTAGGTTTAGGAAATGCCTTACCTGTTTTACTTGAGTGACCGAGGGCTTGTGGAAAATAGATCCTTTCTTGGGAGCATGGGTAATGGGTCTTAAACCCACCTTTCCCCTACTCCGCCCCTAAAACAACACTGGGCACAGGAGACCACTGGGGATGTCACACTTCCCCTTCTATTATGTTCATTCTTTATACTGTGCACAGTTTCAGTTCTGAGTGGGTGGGTGCCTAAGGAAACAAGCATTGGAGATTAGTAGACTGCTGGATTAACCTCTCCAAGGATGAGCTGCTTGACTTTTTTCCCTTTCACAGCTTCCAGACTTTAACTTATCCCGGTTCACACAGCCTCCTAATCACCACCTCCTTTCTGGTCCTCCCTGAGTCTAAAGCTGGTGGATCCTTTCCTTTGCCTCACCCCTATCTCAGTGTCACTGGCAAGTGTCCTATCCTAACCCCGGAGGTTAACTCCTCCATTCTAGACAGTCTTTGGCTTCCTACTCTTGCCCCCAGAGGGAACATTGTTTGGGTCAGCCTTTAGGGAGGGATGGACAGAGAGAAGAAGACCTTGGGGCAGGAGTACTGAGCCATGGTAGGCCAGGGGAGTGAGGGCAGACAGGCATATCTCTCCTCTACCACACCATCACCATTGCCAACTGGCTCACTGCCCCTGCCCCCGCCCCTTGACATCCCAGACTCCCTGCCTATTTAAACAGAGATGGGTGTCCCCATCGGGACACTGTCCTTTGGTCACCGGACATCATGCCTCCCAAGAAGGATGTTCCAGTGAAGAAACCAGCAGGGCCCCCCATCTCCAAACCTGCTGCCAAGCCAGCAGCAGGGGCCCCTCCAGTCAAGACTAAGGCTGAGCCAGCTGTTCCCCAAGCCCCTCAGAAAACCCAGGAGCCCCTTGTTGATCTCTCCAAAGTTGTGGTGAGTCTCCAGAAAGTGAAGATAGAATTTGGAGGTGGGAGGTTCATGAGTGGGATACAGCCTATGAGATTGGAAAGTATCTGCAAAGTAGAGAATCTGAATTGCCTGGCAAAGTGGCTCACCCCTGTAATCCTAGCACTCTGGGAAGCTGAGGCAGGATGGTCCCTTGAGCTCAGGAGTTCCAGACCAACTTGAGCAAGAGGGAGATCCTGTCTCTACTAACAATTGAAAAAAATCAGCCAGGCATTGTGGTGGACACCTGTAGTGCCAGCTACTCAGAAAGCTGAGGCAAGAGGATCATTTGTATACCTAGGAGTTTGAGGTTGCTGTGAGGTAAACTGATGCCACAGCTCTCTACCCAGGGCAACCGAGTGAGACTCTGTCTCAAAAAAAAAAAAAAAAGTATTTATATAGAAAGAGAGAGAAGGTAGAGAATCAATGAGCACTGGAATGAGATTGGGGGTCCCATTAGTCTCCCATTTGGAAGCATCCAGGCTTGTGACACTGCTGTTGTTTTTGTGGTTTTCTGCTTCCAACCTGTAACACCTGTGTAAATTCGTTTACGCTCCCCCCATCCCTGCTGGAGGCAGGGACTCTGGATGGGGAACACCTGGGTTCTGAGGACAGTTTCAAGGTGAAGGGAAGAGAGCTGCTGCCTGCCCCTGGCTGGTAGTTCAACTCAAAGGCCACAGCTCTGAACCCCAGAAGGGGAGGCTGAAAAGGACAGACTTGTTAGACAATCACAGGTGGGGGCCAGGGGTAAATTTAGCCTTTGTTCAGCCCCCAGTTATGTGAGGGATGCAGAGCTCAGGGCAGTGGAGGGAAGGGAACAGGTGGCATGGGATTAACCCTGTTCCCAGGAAACCCTCCCCCCTATAATTCCTCCTCTTGGGATTCTCCCAAGGCCAAGAGCTGGGAATGGGACTGAGGTGGCTGGGCTCCCAGCCTGGTCCCTCTGGGCCCCTCCCCAGAAGTGGCTGCCAGTTGGTTTGGGAGGAGTGCTGGAAAGGGATTGAATGAGCCCTGTCATCTTTCCCCACCTGCTCTTTTCTTCCACAGATCGAGTTTAACAAGGACCAGCTGGAGGGTGAGGAGAAGCTGGTCCCCTGAACTCACTGTCCAATTCAAGGCCCTGGTCAGATCCTCATTTTGTTCACCTAACCTTATTCCTGACCCTGAAACTTCCACACTATTCTTCTTTTCCTCTCGTCTGCCCAATTCTAGCACATAATTTGTGAACCTCTCTTCTGTCTGGGGGTGATGGGATGGGTGTTGGCCTCAGGTCAACACTGACCCCTTCTTATACCTCAGAGTTCAAAGAAGCATTTGAGCTGTTTGACCGAGTAGGAGATGGTAAGATCCTGTACGGCCAGTGTGGGGATGTGATGAGGGCCCTGGGCCAGAACCCTACCAACGCCGAGGTGCTCAAGATCCTAGGGAACCCCAAAAGTGATGGTGAGAGAACTCTTGAAACAATGCAGGGTTTCAATTTTTTTTTTGCGTTTTTTGGCCAGGGCTGGGTTTGAACCCGCCACCTCTGGCATACAGGGCTGGTGCCCTACTCCTTTGAGCCACAGGTGCTGCCCCAGGTTTTCAATTTTTGATAATGAAATGTTGGTAAGGTGACAAAGAATGCTATGATCACGTTCAGGGCTTAACCGTTTCTTGGCTCGGCACCCTAGCTCAGTGGTTAGGGCGCCAGCCACATAGAGCAGGGCTGGTGGGTTTGAACCCAGCCCGGGCCTGCTAAACAATGACAACTAAAAAAAATAGCTGGGGGTTGTGGTAGGTGCCAGTAGTCCCAGCTACTTGGGAGGCTGAGGCAAGAGAACTGCTTACGCCCAAGAGTTTGAAGTTGTTATAAGGTATGACACCACAGCACTCTACTGAGGGCGACATAGTGAGACTCTGTCTCAAAGAAAAAGTAAAAATGGCGGCGCCTGTGGCTCAGTGAGTAGGGCACCGGCCCCATATGCTGGAGGTGGCGGGTTCAAACCCATCCCCGGCCAAAAACTGCAAAAAAAAGAAAAAAAAGAAACTGTCTCTCACAGGAGCAGAAAAACATTCTGAATGCTGAACAGGATGAAAGCTGTTTGTAGGGGTTGGGAACTGGGTCCTAGGTGATAACCACAGTGACTTCTCCCTCACCCCTCTAACCTCCAGAGCTGAAGTCCCGGCGTGTGGACTTTGAGACTTTCCTGCCCATGCTCCAGGCAGTGGCCAAGAACCGGGACCAAGGCACATATGAAGACTACTTGGAGGGGCTTCGTGTGTTTGACAAGGAGGGGAATGGCAAAGTCATGGGAGCAGAGCTCAGACATGTCCTCACCACCCTGGGTGAGCCAGGGACCAGAATTCCTTTGGGGTAGAGAGGAGAGTGTGCACCAGGAGGGAGGTGGGCCAGGGAGGGGATTATTGTCCTGCAGGTTGTGAGCAGGAGACTGAGAAGGGACCAGCTATGGGATCAGAATCTGAAGGACTTGCTTTTCCAAAGGCTAAAGTGCTTCCTGAAGGACAAGAACTGGGATGAGGTGGGCGACCTGAGTTTTTGTTTTGGAAGAGATGCTCTTAACCTTCTGGGCTTCAGTTTCCTTGTCCATCAGTGTTTTCCAGTACCAAGGCAAAATAAAAAGCCAGAGGCATCCATTATACGGGAGAATTCCCTTGAGGGCTGTAGCTCTGGGAATTCCCCAGGGTACCACACTGATGATCATGACCCTTGGGTGCAAGAAGGAGGGATGGCAGAGGTCAAACGCTGTGTCTGGGATTCAGGGGAGAAGATGACTGAGGAGGAGGTGGAGACTGTTCTGGCAGGACATGAGGACAGCAATGGTTGCATCAACTATGAGGGTGAGGGGCCAGAGGGACAGGAGAAGGGCCAGGGTTGGAGAGGGCAGGGGAGGGGCACCCTGGGTTACCTGAAGTCGGAGGGGGCCATCCTTCCTCCTCCACCTCTGAAGTCCTTCTGGCCTTCTCTCCCTGCAGCCTTCCTGAAACACATCCTAAGCGTCTGAGCTCTGCGGGTGGGTGGGCCCTCCCACCCCTCCTGGCTTGAGAGGCAAGTCCCCCCATCCCTTCCCTCAGCCCGCAGAGAAAACCAGGGCAGTGCATTTTCCTGTGGGGCTGCGGAGCGAGCGCCAGGGCTTGGCAACTTATTTTTTTCCCACAGACACAGCGGGCCCCTGCAAGCGGAAGCACGTTCCAGCCACCAGGAGGCCACCTATTGTTTCAAAATAAAGATGCGGTTCCTCCCTTAGACTCCGACTGATGTTTTCTTCAGAGGTGGGGGAGGGAGGGGAGGACTCTCTGCTCCCAAAGGTGACATCCTTTGATGTTGCTCTAATTGGGGCAGCGGATTCACTGCGCTCCACCCCCATCCCGCGCCCGCAGCGAGGTTTCCGCGCTCAGGTGGGGCTTAAGGAACCCCAGCGGCCCCGCCCACCTTCTTACTACTGTCGCAACCGTCTGCGGAAGCCCAGGCCGGGGCTCCTATTGGCTGGATCAGCCGAGGGTGACGTCATTGGGCCGTACTAAGTCTAGGGTTGGGCCTGGAGCTGGAGCCATTACTGCAGGAAAAGGTCCCGCGGAGCAGACCGGTCAAGATGGTGGGGCTCGGGCCTGGGCGAGAGTGGGTTTGGGGTGAGAGGCGGGACGCCATGGGTAGCAGCAAGAGGAAGGCAGGGGTTGGGGGCAGACTGAACCTGAAGGTCTGGAAGGTTGGAGGTGGGACTGAAAAGTGTGGGACCCCGTCCTGCTGGGAAGCGAGCTCCTGCTTGGAAGCAGAGGAGTTTATGGTTCAGTTTGTGGGACCGGTATAGAAGTTTGGGGAATTAGAGTTCAGTTGCTGACCACTCCCCTCTTCTCTGAGCAGTGTGACTTCACTGAGGACCAGACTGCAGGTAGGTAGTCTCGAACCCCCGTGAGGTGACACATAGGGAGGGAGCCACCCCCTCTACGAGCTACTCACCCTAACCTGTCATCTCTTTAGCGCCCGCACAAGAGTACCCCCTGGATTTCCTTTTCTTTCCATCTGGATCCTCCATTTTCTTTTCTCACTCTTCTTCCCCTCCCACTCTAGATCTGAGCCCCAGGCACTGGGTGAGTTTTAGGTGGTGTATGTCAAACAGCTTGGTCACCTAATGCCTGCTGTGTGCGGGGCTTGGGGGGGTGTATTACGCTGCCTGTGCACCTCTCCCCTTTAATTAGCTATTCCTGCCTCTTCTCATCTCCTGTGATAACTCTTCCCTTCCCCCAGCTTGAAAATTGTGAAGATGTAAAGAGCAATGACTTGCTTTATTTTGAAAACGAGGACAGGAGGCTTTGCTAGGGATAGGACTTTGTAGGTCTATCCTCTGGAGATATAGTGGGGTCGGAAGTGGCAGGCTGGAAAATGACCCCAGTCCCAATGCTGCTCCTACTTCCTTATAAGGACAGGACTCAGACTGGGCGGTGGCGAATTCCTGCCCAGAGTGGTTTAGCAGTGCAGAGGTTGGGGCAGGCCTGCAGCAGGCAGAGGGTGTGTGTAAACGGATGTTACCCTGCAGCCCCTAGGGGTAGGGGAGAGCTGTATTTTTATGTGGGACACCTGAGTTGGAAGAGTAATGGATCCCTCTTAGCAGACTCAGGTGTACATGTGGGTACAGATATCTGGTTTCCTCAGCATGATCACACTTCAGTGGGTAGTAGAGCTCTGAGGTATTGTTTACCCCCCTTCTCCAACTGTTGTTCACTTGAATCTTCAGAGTTCAAGGAAGCCTTCCAGCTGTTTGACCGAACAGGCAATGGCAAGATCCTGTACAGCCAGTGTGGGGACGTGATGAGGGCCCTGGGCCAGAACCCTACCAATGCCGAGGTGCTCAAGGTCCTGGGGAACCCCAAGAGTGATGGTGAGGGGCCTCAAGTGTATGGTAGTGGGCCCACAGTTCTTCAGCTTGGAGCTTCCCTTTATTTTCATAAACCCCAAATTCAAGCAAGTCATGTTCTTGGTTAGCAATCCTATGGATTTCCCTGCTTTGTGTGGGTGCCATCTGTTCGGTCAAGATCCCCAAATTACTGTCCTGAGAACCTGTGTGAATTCTCAGGCTTAACACTTGCACATCCTTTTATGGCAGAGATGAATGTGAAGGTGTTGGACTTTGAGCACTTTCTGCCCATGCTGCAGACTGTGGCCAAGAACAAGGACCAAGGCACTTATGAGGATTATGTTGAAGGCCTTCGGGTGTTTGACAAGGAAGGGAATGGCACAGTCATGGGTGCTGAAATCCGGCATGTCCTTGTCACACTGGGTAAGGCTCTGTGCCCTTGTCCTTAAACTGAGGTGCCACCGTAATATATCCCACTTGTCACCCAATTCCAAAAATGCCTTCCCTCTGCAGGTGAGAAGATGACAGAGGAAGAAGTTGAGATGCTGGTGGCAGGACATGAAGACAGTAATGGTTGTATCAACTACGAAGGTGAGGGGTGAATTGGGGTTTTCCCAGAGGCAGCCATATGTGCAGGTCAAGTGTTGCATTTGGGTTTTTTCCTATTCCCAGACTGGGGCTCCAAAAGGAGCTAGGAGGCAAGGGGCAGGGCCCAGCCCAGCCTAGGAGTGGGCAGTCAGGTGGTGACCGTAGAGGGAGGAGTGATGTGTGAAGGGTGGGTAGGGAAGGAATTGAAAGTAAAGTAAATGGATTGTCTGTTCCCCACCATCGGACCCCTTTGCCCATGTCTGTGTCTTGTCTTCACCATTAATGTCTCTTCCTTCCTGCAGCGTTTGTGAGGCATATCCTGTCGGGGTGACGGGCCCGTGGGGCGGGTACGGCTCCTCCAGCCTCTCCTCTAGTTCATCTCCCCAGTGTTTCTTTTTCCCCAACCTGTGCTCTCTCCCTTGCCCTGACTCGACTACCATATGACCTCCTTCTGGCATGTTTCTGCATGAAGCTGACTGGGGAAGGAAGGGGAAAGGAGGGATTCCTCAAAGAGGAAGACAGCCTGGGGGGATGGTACCTCCTTCCTTCTCTCCCAGAAGAGGCTCTGAAGTTGGCTTATCAGGGCCTGGGTGCTGGTGTCTGGAACTCTCACCAGCTAACATACCAGCCTTGCTTTAGGGTGATCCTTTGGCCCTGGAGCATGGGTAACTGGCATGGAGGGGATGGGCTGCCTGTCCCATTCTGCTGCTATAGCTAAACAGCCCTCTCCCTTTCCCTTTGCTGGGCAGCTTGGAGGTACCCTAACCCAAAACTCAGCCCTCTCCTCCCGCCAGTGGCTGGCAGTAGCTGTAGGTGTAGTTGAAAACTTTTCTGCCTCTGCTGTGTTTCTGCTGCTCAGGGTGGGGTGGGAGATTAACAGCTGGTGGGAGGGGAGCTAGGGGCAGGGAGAACTGGTCAGACTCAAGGTGGCTCCTCTGCAAACTGACCCAAGGTTGGTTGCTGTGGGCATGTCTTCTCCTATGCTACCTTTGCAGTCTTATAGTCTCCTGGTCCCTGGTGTACCCCCTCCTCAGCCCTGCTCCCTGGCTTACCCCCCACCTTCCCTTTTCCACAGAGCTCGTCCGCATGGTGCTGAATGGCTGAGGACCCTCCCAGTATCCCCAGAGCCCGTGCCTTTTCCTGTGTGAGACT
>CAUYON010151150.1:0-30442 GCA_963573935.1 Arctocebus calabarensis | reverse complement strand
GTAACAGCAAATATAAACATGTCACATGGGAGAGGGGTTCTGCACCAGTGAGGGGAGAACTGGCAAATCACAAGGTGGAGTGACTGGCCGGAATCAAATCAATCTCTCTCTCTCTCTCTCTCTCTCTCTCTCTCTCTCTCTCTCTCTCTCTCTCTCTCTCACACACACACACACACACACACACACACACACACACACACACAAGTTGCCCCCTCCCTCCACCCAGTTGCATTTGGAACTGATAGCCAAAGCAAAAAATCACAGTGGAGAGGTCAAGGTCATTTACAATGAAGCTGGTGACACTTAAGCTTTAGGGCATCTTCTTTGCACTGGCCTCACTGAGTATTCAGGTCACAGAGTGTTCTCAGAGGTAAAGGGAAGTCCGGCTACAACAGGAAGCATGTTACCTAAGCATTTCTCATGAGTTACCTAAAGAGATCTCTGCAGAAGGGACATGAATCTCCAAAGGACCTGTTGGGATTTATTTTCTCATTCTAAATAAGTATTTACAGTTATACTACGTTGGTGTTGATAATTTTGCATTATATTAAGAAGGCTTTCCTAACTGAATGAGCTATGAGCACAACAGAGCTGAGATATGTTCCTAAGGAAAGAAATACTGATGCAAGAGAAGCAAGGAAACTCAGAACTTGTGCTGAGATCTCAAGCATCAGGAGGGCAATCTGGAGCGTCTGCCCATTAAGAAGCAAAGACATTTAGGGAAGGGGTTATATGGAATCTGGCATTCAGGAGTCTAGTTATAAGCAAACAAAGAGGGAAGGATTCAAAGAATTGCCTGAGTAATTGTGGGGAATGGTCAGGGCAAGGCAGGATGTTGGGGACCCAACCAAGAGAGCTGCAGCCCAAGCAGAGGAAACCAGGACATGATGTCATTGCACAGACTGGGCAGATGGCAGGGAGGAAAGGGGAAAACCACTGACCACACAGGGGCTATCACTGACCCTACGACACTGCACCCTACTCATGGGTTTGGATGCTTTATACACATCCTGGGCTCTTCAGAGTAGATGCAGTGCTAAACCTGAATTGAACTCATAAAGAGGGATTTAAAATATTACCTATGTTGTAACATCGTTGGGATGATTCTGTCATGGTGTCGATAAAGTGCGTAGCCTAGTGCGCTACTCAACCCTGGAGAACCACTAGAGCTCTCTCGAATATGCTCAGAAGAAAAGGATTCAAGATTCTCCTAGTACGAGAGTTGCAAATGCATCCAAAGGGAATGATGAGATGCAGATGCATCCCTGCCATCTGCCCAGTCTGTGCAATGGCATCGTGTCCCGGTTTCCTCTGCTTGGGCTGCAGCTCTCTTGGTTGGGTCCCCAACATCCTGCCTTGCCCTGACCATTCCCATGATTACTCAGGCAATTCTTTGAATCCTTCCCTCTTTGTTTGCTCATAACTAGACTCCTGAATGCCAGATTCCATGTAACCACTTCCCTAAATGTCTTTGCTTCTCAAAGGGCAGACGCTCCAGATTGCCCTCCAGATCCAAAGGGAATCAGCAGCAGCTGATTTCGATTTTAAAAAGAAATTACTTACAAGGTGCAAAAATGAAGCTCATATGTTTCCATATTATTTAATAATTTTGTCATATTTTTAGTCGGTTAGCAACTTGTCAGCTTTCCTTTGCAGTAACTCCCATGACTTATATTTTACAGAAATTTTCTAAACTAATGTTGTACTCTAACATCACTCTGCTATGTTTCCTTGTGTTGTGAAGAAATATTAAGAAATTTATTTTTATTTCCACACTGTGTTTGTGACCCTTGTCCCCACTGCCCTTCCCCCACCCAAGAATGTGGAGCCTCCTGTGAGTGGACTTAGCAATATCTCTTCATAGATAACGTCTCCAACCCTCTGGCCTGTTACTCAGAGATCTGGCCTCAGGAGGGCACGTTGATCCCCAGCACGGAGACAGTCTGCCAAGGCTTGTGGAAGTGATTTTATCCCCATGTGAAAAGCTAGATTCTGATTCTATATGATCACAAAGGGTCAAGGCTAAGCCTTACAACAGATTTGCTTAGCCCCAAACACGGATACATGGTTAAGGAGCCACAGGACTTTAGAAGGTTAGAGGCCAGGATCATTATTCAATATAGATGTGGACCCTTTTGCTTCCTCAGAGGAAAAAAGTATCCTTATATTATCAAGGAAAACTTTTCCCTAACTGTGGTTGTGTTCTAGTCACTCACAGAAAATACTCCGAAAGTACAAGGTTTCACTCAGGGAAGAATACTCATTATTTCAGATGGAAGAAAGCAGCCAGTTATAAATTTTCTACCACCTCCCCTAACATTCACAGTTAACAGAATGGATTTGGGGTTTTGCTTAATCTCTATGACAAAGCAATCTCTGCCACCATCTCAAGTTCTCTTTAGTCCAGAGATTGTATAACTAGGAAGTGGGTCACAAATTCTCAAAAGATGACAAAGGTGAAAATGAGGCAAAGTCCGGAACCAACAGTCAGTGCCTAAGTTTTCAGGCTCTGGAATACTTTTCTAACTGTGTCCATGAGCTCTACAGCATGATGCTTAAATCTCCCCCTGCAGATTTTTTTCCACTGACAAGTTGTATTTCTTTTTGGAGCACAGGAAACATCTACTTCATCTCTTACTTATTAAAACAAGAGACATCTGTTTTGTAGCAAAGACACTGTGGTGAAAACACAACTGCCATCACTATATATTATTTTCTAAGTTGATTTATAGCACAATGCTCAGCACAGATAACAAAAAAAGTTAAAGAATCATTGCGTAAACAAAGTGTGGTACATTTGCACAATGGAGCATGATTCAGCCATAAAAAGAATGAAATCCTGGCTTTTGCAGCAACGTGGATAAAACTGGAGGCCATTATCTTAAGTCAGCGGTTCTCAACCTGTGGGTTGCGACCCCTTTGTTCTATTTGTAACAACGCAGCAATTAGGAAGGTTGAGAACCACTGTCTTAAGCAAAGCAACTCAGACGCAGAAAGACAAATACCACATGTTCTCGCTTCTAAGTGGGAGCTGCATACGGGGTACACATGGAAGGAGAGGGTGAAATGCTAGACCATAGACACTCAGGGGGTGGGGAGAATGATGGAAGGTCATGGTTAGTACAATGTCTGTTGCTCCAGTGACGGAGGCACTGAAGACCCTGACTTCATCACGATGCAACATTCTACATCTCAACACAGCAGAATTGCACTTGTACCCCGTGAATATTTCCAAAATTTTTAAAAAATGGAAAAAGAGAGAATCAAAATGAATCCAACTCAATAAAGTCAAAACCAAATCATTGTTCTTTAGTAAATGTTAACTACAAACCTCCCAAAGTGTACATGAAATGAAAATATTCAGAAATAAAAGAGCTGCACAGAATTTATCTTAGTGTTCTGTATTTAGTATCTGCCCAACACATTTTTACTAAATTATTCATGATCTATGTTGCAACAACTGTGATGACTAATACATATTTATATAATCTTAGGTGACGTTTGTGTAGCCTCAATATAATTCGATTAATTTAGTATTATAAACACTACCGCTAATTTGCCAAAATTATACTGTCAATTCCTCCTCATTTACCAGGGCGATTTATCAGCCCCACATTCCACTTTAGTCTGACTCCAGAACAACATACAAACGTAGTAGAAGTAAAAACCTAGGACACTTCCAATGTGATTCAAAATCTAAATCCACAATAGTGTGCAGAATGAGAATAGTGGTTAGGACTCAAGCCACGTGGCCCTAGGAATCAAGGTGGCAACAGGCTGTCCCCGCAGCCATGCCCTCACCTGTGAAGGAAGAAACCACCATACAGTGATTCTTCTGGCCAAATTTTCCTTCTCCTGCAGATAAAATCCAAACAGGTCATTACCTGATTGGACACATTGATTTCTGCTCTAATAGGTATTGATTATTTGCCAGGGTGTGGCCTCATTATAGGTGTATTACAAAGAGAAGCCAACAGATATTTCTCTCACACCAGGCTAGTAGCTTAATCTCTTCCCTTACATGGTGACCAGGGCAGCCTCTAATTAATTAATATAGTTCGTCCAGTTTGAGAATCTGGCTGAAAAGGCAGAGAAATTTGTTGAAATGTTTTACAAATTATTCTGGCTCTGAGACAACAGGGAAAGGGTACTTGGGCAAAAACAATATAGGTGAGGCAAAGTTTTACCTCTACTCTTTCAAGGATTTTCAGCTGGACCTGAGAATTAAACAATGTAACAGGAGAAAAGTATAGACATTTATTAAACATCTGTTTTACAGACACAGGAGCCCTCATAAGGAAATGTAAGATCCAAAGAAGAGGCAAAACTGACATGCTTTTATACTAGCTTGAACAAAGAGAGGTAATTGTTGAAAAGTATCTGAACTATGTATTAGGAAGGCTAAAGATAGGTAGGAATTATTTTAACAAGATCTGTTTGTGCAGAAGTCTCTCAGTCTCAGCTTTGCTCCTGATGATAAGAATGTCACTTTCCTTCTGTTATAGAGACAGCATCTTCCATATGGACATTTTATCTCCTTTTATGAAAAGAAAGGGAAGGGTCAGAACACTCTTACCATACCAGCTGTTTTTTTAAGTGCCTGTAGTTCAAAATAATCCTTCTACCAAAGTGGCATATTTTGGGATGGCATATTCTGTCACCCTTCAATAGGTCCAGAAGAATTGTCAGTAGAGATGATTATTCCTGAGTGCTCATACAATGGGCAAACTGGCCCCTCTGCTCCCTTGAGATCTTTCCATGATTGGCTTTGAAGTTGGCATAATTTTTATCTTGGATTTCTTAGACATTCATCAGTAACACTGAATGCTTGTACCAGAAGAACTGGTCCTGCTAGCTTTTAGTGGTTTCAGCTATAATTTGGGGCAATAAGGAACACATTCCACAGTGCAGTGTGGGGTGGAGAGCTCCTGACTATGAGTCACAGGACCCAGGTCTGGCTCTGCCTCCACCAGCAACAAGCACATAATCACCCCCCAGCCCCAGAGATCCATTTCTCCATCTTCAAAATGGGATTGATAGGCTACTCTCCACCATATCTAAAAGGAGTATCGAGGGCAAGGATTATAAAACAGTTCAAATAACTTTGGAAGAGAAGTAAAAACAGCTGATAATACCCTGGGGGACACAGGCTGTTAGCACACAGAGGTAGAGGATGGAGCAATTTGTCAAACATTACTGCAGAAACCTCTCCTACCTCCCACAGAAAAAAGAAAACAATGCACACACACTAACACTTCTTTTACTCATCTGCATATTTCAGATAAAAGGAATATTTTGGCTGCCTGAATTACGTGGATTACGTTCCCTTAAAAATCTCTACTTCACATATGTAGTGATAACCTCAAAAAGGACATTATTCTTTTCTTCAAGGAATGAGACAATAAACCTAAAATCACAGCTTTCTCTTGGCATTTGACTTTAAAAGAAGACAGGTTATCATGCTCTCTTCACCCAAATGGAACTTCAGAAAGCCACAAGACCTATCTGGAGCTCAGCTAAGGGGTCAAAGACTCAAGAGTCTTTTAGAAAGTGTTTTTTGGCCTGTGCAGTGGCTCACGCTGGTAGTCCTCACACTCTAGGAGGCCGAGGCAGATGGATTGCCTGAGCCCTGGAGTTCAAGATCAGCCTGAGCAAGAGTGAGACCCCCCCATCTCTACTAAAAATAGAAAAACTAGCTGGGTATTGTGATGGACGCCTGTAGACCCAGCAACCCAGGAGACTGAGGGAGGAGGATCACTTGAGCCCAAGAGTTTGAGTTTGCTGTGAGCTACAATGCCACGGCACTCTACCCAGGGTCAGAGTGAGACTCAGTCTCCAAGAAAAAAAATTAATAATAATAATTTAAAGTAAATTAAAAAATAGAAAGTGTCTTTTCGGACTTCCGGGTTGCTGGATGACCTTGAGCACTCCGGAGCGGTATGGCGGCTCTTTGCAGGTTGAGTGTCCTCTCCGCTGCCCAAGGAGGCCAAGATAATATTGTGATGAAGAGTTTTGAATATACATCTTTGTGAGTGTATTTTGTTCACTCCCTGCCCAGGATTGGAAGCCTAGAAATCCAACCCATCCACAATCCAGACTGACTGCATTTACAACTGGACTGGAACTCTTGAATTGTACAGGCTGCAGTCACCGCACCAGTACTTTGGTGGAGGGCTAGTCAACCACAACCGTAGAAGTCTCCAGCCCAATATCACTCTCCTGCTCTTATAGCTAAAAACTGAAAAAGAAACATGGGGCGGAACCAGCGGAAAAACTCTGGCAATATGAATAAACAGAATAGTACAACTCCCCCCAAAAATGACAAACCATCCAATCCAGACTATGCCCCTGTTTTAAGGGTGCAAATATCCCCACTCCTATTGATACCCAATCCTTTTCCATGCTCTTTAGATCCTATCTTGTCTCACCTTCTCAGTCTTCACTGTTTGGTATGCTCTGTCCCTCATGCAAATTTATCCACCCCTCACACTCCTCCCCTCATTTTAGGTCGAACAGTCTCATCAGCCTACAAATACGTCCTAGTGACCTTTCATCTCAAACAATAAAGGTAAACCAAAGACCAACAGACAAACTCTTCCTGGCTCCACATTCTCATCCAGTTTCTAACCCTTTATTTAACCATTTTTCTTCTCATATTTTCTCCACTTTTTTTTTCTTTTTTTTCCCCTCCACTTTTTAATGTCCTATTCACTCCATTACTTTACTTGAATAGATGAAATATGTGGTTTTGAGTAAATTCCAGCCTTAGCCTCACAGGGAGGGATCTGGAGCACAAACCACATGGCAGAGTTGTCTGTTGTAGAGATAAAGGAGTTTGCCTTTATGCCCCTCCCTATAATACCAGAAGGAAATGCTCATCAACCAGGGCAAGTCTCTGGAAATGGTGTCAAGTGTGAGTGGTTAGACACCATTAACCCTGAAATGGGTGCCCTGGCCTCGTACAGGGCACCTGGGCAGAGCGCCTATACAGGTGGCCCATACCTGGCCTCTTGCATGGACTCACCTTGCATGCAGTACAACTCCATACAGCCATTAGCTTTATCTTTTTTATGAGAAAAATAAATAGAATAATTGTAGTTTCCATGTTAAAATTCCTCACTGACTCCCTGTTGAACTAGGAAGGGCCTATCTTAACATGTCCTACTCAGACCCCCTCCATAGGATCTGGGGTCTGATAATTCTTTTGATAAATCTCCCTGCTTTGTTCACCATCTTTCTGCTGCACCAGTCAGTTCCTGTAGGTATCATCAATTCCCAGCTCTAGCTTTCACTCAAGATGTTCCTTCTGGCGGGGACGCTTTTCCTTCCACTTTACCCATTTAATTAATATGTATCATTCACATCTCAGCTTCTGCAGACTGTCCCTAAACATCCAATCTGAATTTTGTTCCCCACTATTTTCTAACAAAACAGGCCAGTTTTCCCCTGCAGAGTTTGTCATCATACATTGAAATGAAATCTGTAATTATGTATTGCGAGATTGATTATTAAGCTGTCTTAATACACTGTCAAGCATCTTCTACGCACTAGCATGAGGATTGAGACCATGTCAATCCATTTCACCATTGCCTAACGGAGATTTGGTAATAAAACTCAGCTTGTTGAATGAGTAAATAAATAGTAAATAATGAATACATTAGACATAAGAAATTAGGGGACGAGGAAATACTTCTTCCTCTAAGTTATTTTTTAACAGTTCTATGAAAGCTGTTAGCCTTGGGCCATTAGAGGTTTAATCAAATAAGTGTTCCTTTGGTGCTCTCTTCTGAGATCATGGGGCTTGATGGATATTCTCTCATTAACTCATCCACATCCCTGCCATTTTCATTGGCTTGCCCAGATTTCAGAGAAACTGGGAAGTAGGAAGATTAATTGACTGGGCTAAGGAAAGAATGAGGTTATGACAGAGCTGGGGAGAAGGTTTGCTTCTCCCTTTTGACTAGCTTGGGCTGCCGCACCACTTGTGAGTAGTTACAGATATTGGGAGTAAATCCAGTAGCTTTGTTATACTGAAAACGTCCCTCTGAAATGAAATGTGAATATTCCTCCTCTGCACATAGCACATTTGAGGACAAACACCGTTAGGCCAAGAACTCTTTTCATAATCATTAATCTTTCTCAATTTCCCTATGAGAAAATGAAGCACACAAAGGTTAAACAACTCGGCCACTGTAATTGAATGAATTCACGTTAAAACCCAATTCTGGGGTTCCTAGATGAGTTGTATAAACATGCAGCTATATTTTTTATCCTCATTTGAAGAACAATTTTGTACATTTAATATTAAAAATTCTTAATTCTGCTGGTTATTGAGATTTAAACCCATCAAAGGAAGACTCATAGGAACCAGGATGCTTTGTGTTTTCCTAGGGAAACATTGATAACATTTTACTTAACGCTTCCTATGTCACTTATACATATAAATATTACTTAAAATAGTTTTAGAGCCATACATTTTCAACTAGATTTAATTAGTGTTTTCCTTATACTACTATTGTCCAGGGCTAATTTAAACTGGGGTATGACATTCTGAAGTGTAATAGCTTACTTATGTAAAAGAATAGTTGTCATATTTAATCTTAAGGTGTACTCAGATACTTAAGACATATATTTCCTGAAGAAATATGTTAATTTGGAGGATTTTTTTTTTATTGGATTGAAGTGTCTAGTATAATTTTTTTTCCCCTCATACTAATTCTAAGTCAGGTGATCTGGCAGGGCCTGTAATTCTACTGGTCTTACCTGTGATATGACCTGTCTCTTGGACTTTGAAGCCATTTCTTTTCTTCAAAGAAGATAAGGAAAAGTGTCTTATCTTAGGTCTGAAAGACAGAGTTCAGTATCAAGGTAGTGGATTATTTTCCCAGACATTGTCAGGGTTTTCAAGCCTAAAGAAAATATTAATCTCCCTAATAAAGGACTTCACTAACTTGGTCCTGGACATGGCAATCCTGTCTCCAGCCATCCTGTCTGTGAGCTTTCCCAGTCAAAAGTTTGTTTGCTTTCACTTTTATGTGGCTCATTTTAACTGCTCATACTCAAGATTTGGAAAAGAAGAAATGGTGGTGAGCTGAGTAATTCATCAGATTCTGATGAGGCGTTCTTGAGAAATTTTATTATTCCTGAGCTTTAAACCTTGTAACTTTAATATAACTTCGGTATGAGCCTTTACTTTTTTCTCTGCATTGTGATAATTAAAGGGTGGCATTCCTATTGGGTGTCATAGTAGCTATTGATTATAAATCTACAAATTATAGATTTGTGATTTCATATGTTTGAGGAATTGCATTTGTTTTAAGGCTTGCTATTTTTTATATTGTGCCTTATATGCTCATAGTATTTAATATTAATCTAAATTCATTTTGAAATGCATTTTATCATGCATTTATCTTTCATATATTTTCAGGAAACGTTTGATTTTTAAAAAAAATATATTCATGTGAGATTTCACAAGTTATAGCTTGTCTTTGTAGTCATGTATATAGTGGATGTTTATACTTTTATTCTAATTACTTTGTTCAGTGTTCATCATTAGATATTTTGGACAATATTGGCTGGGAAAAGGATGTGATTCTCTTTGTTCTCTTGAGAAGTTGTTGAATCTGAAAAGGATTCCTGGGGGTGAGTCTACTTCTTTGCAATATGAAAGCAACCTGGAGGCTTTTTATTTTGTAAAGTGCATTAGTAAGTGACACATTTCATCCTGGGAGAGGTGAATATGAGTTTTGCTGTCCTGTTTGGGTCTTGTGGGTCTCAAGTTTTCACTTTTCTTTGAAAATATATGTTGTGTCTGTTTCTGCCAATAAACCTGAAAGACTTTTCAAGAGTGAGATTTTGTGTGGGACAAGTATATATTCTTGCCCGATTTTTGTCCTCAGAATTTCGCACCATGATGGAAGGAATTGGAGAATTAGGTGTTGCTTATGACTCCTGAGAGATCACGGTTATTACTATTTCTCATTTGTTAATATTAAATAGAGATGACGAGGAGACTAATTTAGGATTACACATGTGAAAGGCAGGAAAAAAGCCTAACGGTTTGGAAAAGTGAGCATATTACATTTTTAGCTTTGCACTGTTGTTGAGAAGTAGTGTATTTAATGATTTTAACCATGAGAGTATAAATGTATAAATAAGAGTATGTTAATTGTGCGTTAACTATATGATACAAACAAGGTGTGTGGAAAAGGGTGTGATTTCACCTGGTATTGAAAGATTAATAGAATATAGACACATAGAGAAAATTAGTAACAAATATTTGGCTTTAATTTCCTTTATCAGATGAAATACTGTATCTTCTTAGGCTGGCTAATTGATTCAAGTCTGTTTTTTACAGTATTCCTCACAGATATCTCCGTCAACTGCATTTTATCAAGGGAAAACTCCAACAGATAGAAATTGTGTGGCACTACTGGCTGTATGTCAAGCCACTGAGAGATTCAGTCACACGTTTTAAATATGCTGTTTTATAATCACATATTCCTTTTTGATCTTCTCTCTTATCTGTATGCCTTCCATCATGTCCTTAAATATTTTTCTTTTCTTTTCTTTTTTTTTTTTTTGCAGTTTTTGGTCTGGGCTGTGTTTGAATCCACCACCTCCGGCATATGGGGCCGGTGCCCTACCCCTTTGAGCCACAGGCGCCACCCCATGTCCTTAAATATTTTTGCTGGTGAAATTTGTAAGGCAGGGGGAGGTAAGAAAGAGAAAGAAGTAGTCAGACTGGAAGCACTCAGAGCTCTGGATTGTAGCCAGCTGCCCTGGCTGAAGGTGGTGAAAGAACTCAGCAGGCAGAATTGCACCCTCCCGGGGCCCCAGTTCCTGCCCGGACTCAGGTTTAACCTCCAGTGTTATCATCCCTGCCCCACACCAAGGTGATTGTCTGGATGCTGAGCCAAAGATTTTGCATGTGTGTAAATCCCCAGGCCTGAAAATAACTGTTTAAAAAACGGTGCTAAATGGACGTATTTGTTGGGTTTATTTTGGTCAGTGAATACGATAAACTTTTATTTAAATGTACATATTGTTTAAAAAACACTTTCTTTTCAAAAGATTGATTTTCATTGAAATTGATTCTGGCCTTTAAGCAGCGAGTTAGCAGCAAAGGCAATTTGTAAATGCAGACACTTCAGAATTTAATTTGGGGCTACTAAAAGTTAATTGTCATATTTGAATTCTGGTTTTTTTTTAGTTCACTGTAATTTTCCTATTTTTAAAAATATTATCAAGACATTATGTCATAGTGGGATTAAGAAAAAAATTATTATCCAAACAAGTATTGGGATAGCTTCCAGTAAAGACATTTTTCATTTTTCTTACTCTGCATTTTAAGAATGAAACTAAAATGAAAGAATTACATAGTCCAGTGGATAGCAATTCTTTCTGTATAGGGTTCACAGAATGATCTTGGGAGGTGCTCTAATTTACGTGTGAATAAAAACTGAACTCCTGACAGACTCTTAGTTGAAAGTATCAGTAATTTTTATTAGATTTCATCTTTTGAACTTAGCAGATAACTGAAAAATCAGAAAAAAATTATGTCCTAATTAAAGATCTTTCAAAGTATTTTTATTTGTCTTTTATTTAAAGGCTTATTAACTAATCAATTTACCTAGAGAATGTATATTTCTATCTATTTGCAAGTTGGGAAAAGAACTGCATATATTTTTGAAAGAAACTTTAGTTTCTGTTGAGAGTGGCAATATTTTATCACTGGGCTTTTAGATTCCTATGTTTTATCTCTGATCTCTAAAAATCCTGAATCTTTGTTTCAAATGTATGAGTATTATTAGAATGTTGATTAGTTAATCAAGTACTAATTGATCACTTTAAATAATGTCAGAGAAATAGACATTTATGGACAAGTGAATTTAGGGGGTCAGGTTCTTCAATGATTTGAAGAACACCATCATCATTTTTAGTGCAAATATTATTTGAGCCTGGAAAGACTTTCTTTTTCCAAGTTATGTATTGATGTGCTAACTAGAGTCACTAACATAGTACTAGTAATACTTCTATTGTGCAATTTCATTTTTTGCATTTTTCTTACATTTTGTAATGTGTTTAATCATTCTACTCATAAGGTTTTTATTATTACTGCTTGACCTCAACTTCTAATCTGTCCATGAACTTTTAAATACAAATTTTGAAATTTGGTATAGTTTTCAACTTCCTGATATTCAGTACTTTCCTTTTTTAATTCAAAGTTTTTGAAATTTTTTTTTAGATTATTGATTTCCTAATACAAGATCAAGTAGCAACAGTGTCATGTATTTTCCTCTTATCATTTGGGAATTATCATGATGAGGGCAAATACAGGTTAAAAACAAATTAAATAATGCCAGATTAAAACATTTAATTCTTCAGCCCTCAAAGGCATGTCAGGAACTGAATCCAAAGATGCACTTTTGAATAATTATTAGTAGTTTGTAGAATTCAAAGTTTAGGATGTTGGCTTTTTTCTTTCATCTTCTTCTTCCTTCCCCCTTCTCTCTGTTTCTAGTTCTTTTGTCCCCCCTTCCAGAACATTAATTTTTCTCCATTTTTTTTAGTCTCTATAAAAAAAGGCAGTCCTGCACTGTGACTCAACTCAGAAATGTATAAATCGTGAAGAAGATTTCCATTTACAGGGAATTGCAATAAAATTTTACCAAGATGGAACCTAATCTTTGTAAAAGCAAGGGGAGAGGGAGGAATACATCTTCCTGGACCAAATTTCTTAGAAAATAGGAGGGTATGGAAGAAATCAGATTCAGTATAACAAATAGGAATGTGCGTAGGTGATCTGTTAGAAAAAAATTCTCCACGTCATTCCAGTGTAAACTCCCGCCTCTTACTTCATGAGTCGTCGGTCACTTCAAGAAAGATTGCTCAACATGCTTCTCTGTGATCCTCAAATGTGTTTAATTTAAAGAGAGGCCAATACTGACCTAGAACATGATCTGGATTGTCATAGATAACCCGGCCCCCCATTGCTAAGGTTGCTCTTTACAATCTTGCAAAATCATTTGTTTACTTTTGACAAAAGTTAAGAAAACAAGCCCAACAGGCATGTTTGCTCAGTTCAGCATGTTAAAAAATGGTTTTGCTACAATGATAATCATTGTGTAAAAGAAGCTGATGACGGATTTTTTTAACCTTTTCTTAGAAGTATTATATTATTTAAAACGAACAATTGTCAAATGATTTAGTCTTTCTATTTTGTAAAAATTTATGTTGTATGCATCTTTAGGACAAGTTTCAAGAAAATGCTGCAACCAACATTAAGTGTAGAGTTTGATTTTTACAATTGTTGTTTTCTTTACTATTTATCCCATCATTTACCAAATTATTTCTGTTTGAAATGTAATTGATTGTTCAGAACTTATGTTTCTACCTTGATGTCTAAAGCTGGTATTAAGTAACTCAAAAATAATGAAATGACCTTCATTTACTTAGATATTTGGCTTTTTATATCTATAAAACAAAGGAATTAAAAAAGATTTTAAAGATTTCATTATAAAAGTATTTAATTTGTTATGCTGTCTGAAGAGAGTATAGGCAATACTTTTAATTGGTTTCTGATTTTCTACAAAGAATCCTTCAGCAGAAAATACTCATATTTCCTGATATACAGAGTCTGATACGTGGGAACCACTTGATAAATACTTCCTGAATTCTTTTTCCTTTTATCAACTCTAGATTTTATTTCTGAACAATCAAAAAAATTTAGTGGCATTAAATTACCCAGGCTCCCTGGTTTTGGAATAAGTAACTTAAAGCAATAAGAGATAAGGTAGAAAAATATACAAAGTGCCCTTTGATATTTTTTGTAAGTCTAGCTGAATCAGTTAGCCAGCTGGAAATGTGGCTCCCTGAGCAATGAGCAGTACAAGATAGAACACAGAAAAATTGATAGCATTATTTTTATATAGCCTCCCCCCTTTCCTGTATTATTTTTATTTTAAATAAAAAATCAGAGAAATGATTACCTTCTCCTTTCTCATTGTTTAATTTTTGTTGGAGTTGTTAGATTTTTCTCATTTTTAGGAATGTTGTAAATATTTCTGAGCATCAGAAACCTAGCCTTTCCTACCCGTACATTCCTATATTCTTCCTATCAAATTTAAACTCGGGCCAGCCCTCTCTTCCCAAGGCATTCAAGGCTGTTGTCTCTGTTTTCCCAGATAAAACTGACCTGCTGGAGGGGATGAGTATTGGCTAAGAGTTGAGTTCTAACCTTAGCATTGCAATTTATGAGCTGTGTGATCTTGGACATGGCACTTAATTCTCTGGGACTCACCATTATCACCAATAAAATAAGGATAGCATTAGCTACTTTCAGGGATTTCTCTAAAGATTAGGAAATAAAGCATGTCAATGTCTAGCTTCAGGAATCAACAAATGACAAGTATCTCAGTCTTCAGACAGGACAATGTTATCAACATTGGAGCCATTTGAATACCTACTTGCACTTTATGGCATAGTAGCAAGTAGTGTATATATCTATATATTTTCTTATGTAGATTTAGACCAATATGCTACTATATTGTGGTTATAAATTCCAAAATTTTAGCTTCTATTGTAGGGTCTCTCTTATTTACTGCTTGAAAATTTCCTCTTTCTTTATTTTTCTGACTTTCAGGAAGATTCAAAGACTTTGCTTAAAATTGCTACGTAATTTTTATAGTCATCTCATGGTCAAAGTTTCATTTTTCAAATTTTAATTTATTCAGTATTTAAATTTCTAGTGAACTTTGAGTTTCTTTTTTTAAATTCTACTCTAAATTCTACTTTGTAGATATGGCTTTTATAACTACAGATCCCTCTGAATAACTTTGGGCCTTTCGCTATGCTTTGTCTTTATTACCATCTTCCTTGTTCATTTTAAGATAATCAATCTTCCACAACTTTGATCTGCAACTTGTTAGTCTTCTCTTTTTGGACTAATTTATGCTTTACTTTACTTGTGTTTGTTTGACTGTGTCTTCAGTTTTCCGAGGTCACTGTGGATTCTGAGTCAAATTTCTAAGGCACTGACCATTTTTTCCCTCCCCCCTCAAATACACAAGAACCTTGGTTAATGCACTGGCTAATTCACTTTGTCCTGTTACATTGGCAATAACTCTTGTATATATTCATTCTCTTAAGTACATCAGCACCTGATATGGGTAAGTACTTCATGCTCTTGAATCAAGGTAGATTGCATCAAACGTTTCTACTTGGACTGCTAGTGCATCTGTTGTAAAAGCAAAATGGCAAGATTTGCTTTTTATAAATATATGTTCCTTGTACTGACTAATCTATTCTCTTTAACATGTTTTGAAGTGGTAGCATTTAAAAAATATCCTAGGACATAAATCACTTGGGCCTTGAGTTGTAATGTGTGAAATCAATTATACAAGGTCTCTTTTCCAGCTTCATTTTTCACTTTTTTAAATATCATTTCAACCTTTAGTTATCAAATGTTAGATTGATAAGGACATTCATCACAATTGGTTCCTCACTTTCTATTCCTTGAAATGCCAATTGGATCTTAATGAACATGTCTTACTTGACTGGACATCCGATTACTTAAAAACACTATCATTTAACAACCTGATGTCTGTCTAGTGTCATCATCAATCCTTGACTAGTTGGAAAGGTTTTCAAACAACTTTAAGTCTTCTTTCTGGCCAAAACTTTGTTTGAAGAATACTTCCACTTGTTTTTCCTGGTTTTTGGTATAGGAGAAAGTATATACCTTTTGTCTGGGCACAACCCAGTCTATTTTCCTTCTTTGTCCATATCCTTCCTTGTGAGAATGCTCCTTGCTGAGAGAATTACTCAGGCTAATACAATTAGAATAGAACCTATTTACTTTTCTACCTTTGATATTCTATTTCAATCTCTTTTCAAACATAAAACAGCAGACATTTCTTCAAGGAATTTCTTCATACCTCTGAATTTGTTTTCTCTATAGTCATACCTTGCTTCCTGCTTTCCTTTATCTCCTCAAAAATAGACTATATAGAATTATTGGTAGTCCTTTTAGGAATCAAAGATTCCTAAAATTCTTTATTTCCTCTTAAGTAATCTGACATTATTTTATTTGTTTCTGCTTAAATAATTATCATGGATCTGGCAGCAATCCAGCATACATGAGTCCATTCCATTCAATCATTTTTTCCAGAAGCATCTTTTGCTATATTAAAGACTTTTTGGTAGATGCATCACTTTCTCAGAGTTCTTTCTGATTCATTAGCTAGGATAACATACTTCAAGAGGACAGTTGAAAGTCTCTGTACCTTTGAAGAAGGAATAACTAACATCATTTTTCCTCCATTCCAAAATGTGAAAACTTTGTTCTCTAGGCTGTGCTACTATCACTTTTTTAAATTGGTGGGAGGCCTTCCCTTGCTTATGTCAACGGACTGTCCAAATGACAGGAAGTCAGTACACATACAGACTGGCAGTCATTGTTGCCTTGTTTCCATTAAAGAGATTCTCTTGATGACTAATTCAAATGGATTAATGGTAACAAAAGATGTAAACAGCAGTTGACAAAAGAAGGATAGTAATAATGAAATGCATGTGTGAGTGCTCAACCCCATCAATGCCTTAAAACTTAGATGAAAGCAAAATACCATTTTATGCCCTAGTGCAAATAAAATATAATACCTAATGATGGCAAGGATGTATTGAAAGGCACATTTATATAATGTAATTGGTATATAGATAGGTAAGCTCTCTTTCGATAGAAATTTGTCAATAGTGATCAAAACTGGCATTATTGATGCACACTGCCTGAAATAGATAGTTTAAAAATAACTTTGTAATAACATGGAACATACCTTTAATATAATATTACCTCACAAAAACATAATGCAAATTGATGGCACTTTTTACAACTATGATCTGTGCATGGACATAAATGCTAGAAGACATAATACACTAAAATATTAAAAGAGGTTATGTTTGTGGGGTGGAGTAATATCTATTTTTCTGTACTTCTCAAACATCGTTAAATGTAAAATGAAAATAAGTGCAACTTAGTATTTGGTATATTAACATTTTCAACATCAGTTATGTCAATGACAAATACATAAAATTAAACCCTCAGGGATTTTGAAGGCTGAATACTTTTATTTCTTTTAAGAAATGATAAATAATTATATTAGTTAAGATAACTTCTCTGTCTTTGTATTTCTCTATATTTATTCCAAAGTACGTCTATCATTCCTGCACACACACATGTACATGCACGACTCTCTCCCTCTGTGCACATGCACATATGTATATTCAAGGCATGTCCAATTTACGGAAGAAATACGATACTTTCTCAGCATTACATTTAATGGTACTAGAATACATTTTCACCAAAAGTGAGAAGGGTTTAGTTTTTTAATTTTTTTTTTTTTTTTTTTAGAGACAGAGTCTCACTTTGTTGCCCTGGGTAGAGTGCTGTAGCATCACAGCTCACAGCAACCTCCAACTCCTGAGCTGAAGTGATTCTCTTGCCTCAGCCTCCCGAGTAGCTAGGACTACAGGCGCCCACCACAACACTCAGCTATTTTGCAGGTTTGGCCAGGGCTGGGCTCAAACCTGCCACCCTTGGTATATGGGGCCAGTGCCCTACTCACTGAGTCACAGGTGCTGTCCTAGTTTTTAATTTTTCTCATGGGATTATACAGAGGAAAATTAGTCCCATATTGTAAACAGTGAGAGCTACGGCAAATGTATCAACAGAAAAGAAGGCTACATCTATATAAAATATTGTTCTTTTCAGGGAAAGCAGCACAAACGTAGAGGACCCTTAAGGACCTGGCTCACCAAGAATTTATTTTCGAGTGCACAGATGTCCCCAGCCGCCTGCGTCTGCTGGCATGCATGCTGGCACTCTGCTTGGTTTTGTGCAGACAACTTCAGTGAGGGAAGCACTGTGTACCTGTGGGCAAAGGAAAAAGTCATTTCAAACTGAAAAACACTTTCTTTTAAAATGCTTTGAAAAAGAATGTCCTTCATAAAGGAGTAGTATTTTCACTAAATTTTTCTTTATGTCTGACTTTAATATTCCCTATCCACCAACTCTTACAGCCCCACTCCTTTGATCTATCCTAGTGTAAACTTCCTCACTGATGTAATATTTTTTTTCCAGTTTGGTTGTAGATTTCAGTCTTTCAACACTCAAATCTGAAAGTATGCACTATTTTATTTATTGATCTTTTTAATCTCCAAGATGATTGTGGAATCCCAGCAGATGAAGTTTCTAAGCCTTTAATTCAGAATAATTAACCAAATTTTCCAAATCTTCTGCCCCCTCCCCTAGCCTGCATCTAGGGTCCTTGTCTGATAAAAATGAAAGCCCACTACAAGTCTTATGCCCACATTTCCCTCTGTATTTTGAGTCTCGTAATTCTATCCGAGGGTCATTGACATCTCTCTGAAGAACCATGTTTAGTTCATCATGGTTTTTGGTCAACTGTTATGAATGGTGATGAAGTCTTTTCCTTGGTCAAGCTCCAGGCCCCTCAGTTCTGCCATTGCCATATTTAATTAAAACACAAGGAACGAAGGGAGGAAATACACTACAATGTTCACTGCATGGTGCCTCTGGGTAATGGCACTATGACTAATTTACATTTATTCTGCATCTGATAATTTTTCTGTAATGAGTATATGCCTTTTTTTTTTTTTAATTAGGGCAAGAAAACGCCATAACAGTGATTCTAAGTCCTCAATTCTCCAAGTTAGGAGTTTTCCTTTTGCCAGCTTCATCTTCCTTCAGTTCATCTTTTATTACCTTTCTTTGACACAAATTTCACCTTGATTTCTTGTTCAAAATACTTCTGTGGTTATTATGAACATTATTGATTACGTCAACCACTAGGCACTCAAAGTCTGCTATGTTATAGTGCCTGCTCATTTCTACGCCTTTTAAAAATATGCCCTCTGATTTCACTCCTCTATGTTGTTGCCCATGCCATCCCTTTTGGGGTTCCCTCCATATACTCAATGGACTTGCATCTTCAGTAGAACATGGTTCAACATATCATGTACTTAAACTTTACTGTACATCCACAGAACTTGATACTCCTTTATTTCTTTTTGCTCCCTATTCATTTATTTTCCCATTGCATTTGGGCATACTAACTGTCATTGGGCGTTTTAATAATTACATATAGATACTAGTATGAGGCTATTTTGTTTAGCTTTCTATTATGAAGAACCATGAAGTATGGGCCTCAGAGAATGTTTATACATCAATATATTAAGGAGGACAGAAGATTCAGCTTAAACTTTGCTTCTCTCAACAAAACAAAACAAAAATCCCATCCCCACCTTCCACCCTTCAACACAGCACTGTCTCTATATCAGTGAGGTTTATAATCTGTCATTCTTTTATTTTTTTTGCATCTAAAATGTTTTAATAAACATTTCTATTTAATTTTATTTATTATTGATATATAATGGATATTTTCAGAATACCTGTGATAATGTAACATATTCATATAATTTGTAAAAATCTAATCAATATAATCTGGATGTTTGTAATGTTAAATATTAATCTTTTCATTATTCCAGAAACATTTGAATTCTCTTCTTTTTTATAATATGTCATTCTGTGTCATCTTTTCTGTTGTGGGAAGTCTTGAGAATGACTTGTATTCTGTATAAGTCATTCTGAATGACTGTATTGCCCTTACTCCTGGCCACCTTTGTACGGGTATTACAGGGTGCTCAGGCAGAACTTCCTGCTCTATATAGACATGTGACTCAAGAGAGAGCTTCCTCCAGCCCAGGCGACCCTTTGACTGTCAGATTGAACATGTGATTGAAGGGCTAAGTGAATCAATTTTACTCAGGTTAAAATGTGAATACTCAAGTTTTGAAAAGTGTATATGTAATATTTTAATGACTAGAAAGAAACTTAACTTAGATATAGTGTCTTTATATTAAAATGAATGTTTGTCTTTGTTTCAAGTGCCTTTTATAAACTGAGGAGACACAGAGAGATCTAATAGACCGCTTTGCTCCAGTTGTGTTTTACTCAGTATTATTGATTACTTAAAAATTTTTAGCCCAGAAAACTGCAATGGTTAGAATGTCATATACTACTCCTATCAACCACAAAAATAGTGTGGACAGTTGACTGCGTATTTGTTGAGGAAAGTTTATTATGAAGTCCTTTTTATAACATGTGGTTTTCATTGTCTTTTTCCAAGAAGAAAATGGAGGGTTCAGGTTTCTTTGAGAATCTATAAACAGTTTTTGAACCATTTCAGGCATCATGTGTATCATACTTAAAAGCCTTTGATCCTTGGCGTTATTGAAAAGCTACTACTCTTCAGGGTGAGTGGTCTTCCCGAGGTTGCCCACTCGGAAAGTTCATTCTATTCAGCTGCACAAGCAATTTCTTTAAAAGACGGCAGGTTTTTCTACAACACCAGCAGTATTTCAGCAGGAGAAGGTAGTATTTGATGTGTTGCAATGTGTATCACAAGTCCATGGACATCCGTGGACGTTAACTCTGGAGGAGGGGTTCTGGGAAGGAGGAGCTGTGGCTGAAGACATTTAATGGCACAATGAATGGAAATAAGGCTGCAGTGCTGCCAGCCTTAGACACTGACTACACCTCCCCAGCTTTCTTTCATATTAATTAGACAAACCTTACCACAAAACTCTCATCACATACATATCATTATATTTAATCTTAGTGAAAAATCATCTTCAAAATGACGAGGATTTTGACGGCTTGCAGAGTGGTGAAGACCCTGAAGGCTGGTTTTGGCTTCACCAATGTGGCTGCTCACCGACCATGGACATTTTCAAGGCCTGGCGTCCGACTTCTGTCTGTCAAGGTAACACTCACAGTCCTTGTTTCTGATACAATTGCACGGAGTGTAGTTTAGCTGGGGAGGAAACTTTGTTCCTTACAAAGCAAATACAGTTTTCAACGTACTCCCTAAGTGCTAACTCATTAACATTTGCTGTACTATAGAGCCGACTGGTTTAGCAAATGCTCATTTTTATCTTCTCTGAGTAAAATTACAGTCATTTTTTACTCAGTGTAAAAAACGATCTCACCTCCTGTGAACATGTGAAATGTAAGTGTACTGCCTAGAAAAGAAACCTTTTTAAAGCTTTAATAATTCTTTCTGTGCTTAGACACTATTGCTGATAGTTTGGGATCAAAACATACAGTTGCTTAAATGGGTGTGAGCTACAGTCTGCAAATAGGGCTTGCTGGACAGTTTTCTTTTTCAAAAATATTATTTTAGAAAGTTTGGAAAATATCCCTGGAGTTTTGATATCAGTACACAGACATTTCAGCTTTTCCTCTCAGCTGTTCATTCCTATGGCCAAACATATTATTTTCCTTTTGAAAATTAAAACACTGAAGACAATGCAGCTGTTTATTCTGTTTCTCTGAGTGTGTCTATACCCAAGAGAGCAAGTCCAGGACAGGAGCATCCATTGCCTTTTGTCTGCCCCCATCACTGAATTATGAAATTCCTGTGGGAACCTCTGTCTTTTCCTATGACTTTATGAAGACATTTATTACTAGGGAAATCTGAAAGTACTCCTGGGGAACTTTGCCAATGAAAATCATCCTTAGCGAATCGGAAGTTTAAGCAAGCACAGTAGCTTTGTGTATATTGCTTCCTGAGCTGCAAAACAGGAAGTAGAAAAAAACCCCAAACCTCTGTTGATGTAAAAATATCGTCTAAGAGTTGTGAGTGTTTTGCTTATACTTTGTACACTGTGTTACAAAGATCTCTCAGGTGCTGCCACAACTTCTCCTGCTCAGGTGGCTCAAGTCCGAATTCAGAGGGGTGTTAGTCCGGATACCTGCTGGGCTAAGCAAGAAACACTAGCTAGTCCTGTGGGCTCCAGGAATAGTAACGGGGAAGGAATAGCAGTAAAAGGAAAGGAAGAGAGAGGGAGACACAGAGAGACAAGCGGGAAGAGTGTTGGGAGGTGGAGAGAGAGAGGGCGGAGGAGAGAGAGAGTGAGAGAAGTTGGTGGGTACTGTATAATCCCAGGAGCACATAGTACCATCAGTTACGGGTTAATAACTTTAGCCTTTCATATGGAGAACATTCTAACATGAGTATAAGAAACCTTTTTCAATTAAAAAATAAGCAGGAAGAAACCAGTTTCTTGGATTCAGTCTAATTATAGCAAAAGAGCCAGAAAGGAGAATATTCTAAACCATCATCAAAGATACAGAGAGTGCCAAAAACACATTTTAAGAAAGGCAAAAAGAGCATTATAATTGTAATACTCAGTATATTCTGATAACATTTGTTAACTTGTATCTCTTATAATTTCAGAAGGCAAATGTAAGTTGAGTATTACAAATTTTAATACTGTTTTTTTCCTTTCTTAAAATGCGTATGCAGTTTTTGGCGGCCTGTCTATAGTGACTAGACATAAGCTATGAGGGTAAATATTTGGTTTTAGTTTAGCATTAGTAGTACCTCAAGAGTGCTCAGATATCACCTCAGAGTAAAACAGTAATGAAAAATAATAGCACCTATGCTTGTAGATGCCTTCTAATACTTCAAAGTTGAGTCACCCAGACTATCTTTTTCTTCTCACTGAAGTAAGTAGGTAAGGATAAGTGTGTCTTCATCAGATATCAGAAACAGAATTTGAGCAACTACTTCAAGTGGCATAGACATGATTGAGATTAGAAGCCAGTGCTCCAAGACCACAATAAGTGGTCCACGCAACAGAGGCATAACTACCACCACAGCAAAATCGTCTAATTATGTGGACAGACCACTGTGAAACCAGTTCTTCTAGCTTATAGTGACAGATCTGTTTCAAGGGTCTGTCAGAGTGCACAGCTAAGAATGACAAATTTGTAGGAGGAATAAGCCATCATTTTATGGTGTAAAAGCCATTACTCACAACACTATTGGACAGAGTTTTAGAGGAATGCCAGCCACAAAAAGTAGTTCTTGAACTTCTCAATAGTGAGTTAAAATTTCATGGGGCAGTCCAAGGGGACCTGCGCTGTTATTCACTTATTTTGAAGTAGTCCTCTACCTATGTCTTTCTGCTTTTACTTTAAAAACTCAACTCTTTTAGAAATACATTTATTTACACTGCACGGTCAATCAGGTTGTTTTTCTGATGTCTTTGGAGGTCACTTTTCCTCTCTCCTTGGCAAAAGACAGAGAGGGTGGGTTTGATGACAGCATGACGCACTTGTGTGTTTTTAGTGGCCCTTTCTTGTATATTTGTTTTTTGGCTAATATTTACAGAGTGTGCCTTGCCAATAGACACAGCTACATTTCTCTTATAGGAAAAAGGAAAGAATTTCAAGGTACTCTATATTTTAAAGGAAGTTGATATCAAGGGTATGAATGATCAACAACCATAAAATACGAATGTTTTAGAGACCATAACTTTTTTCTATTAGTATTGAGAATGTGGCCATTTGAAACAGTATAGTGCAAAATACTCTGGATGAGGAAGAAAAAAAATCTGTTAGGAGATTCTAAATACTCTGACCTTTGTCAGTTCACATATTCTCTGTTCCTAAATTTTGTCATCTGTAGCAGAAATAGTTACTCCTTTTCTTAAAGGCTTCTATGATCATTATACATGATTAGTGCTTAAGACATATATTTTTAAAGTAAAAGCTGGATACTTAAGAACATTTCTGCAGTATGCGTTTTAGTAGAGGACTTAGTAGAGGATTAGATCAGAGAGTCCTCATGTTTTCTATGGATTATAAATTATTACACTGACAAGACACTCGATCAGAATTCTCAAACACTTGCAATGATGATTCTTTCACATTTGCCTTTGTATCAAACTTATCTCTAAGAAAGATATTTTTTTATCTTGGATCAAACTTAAGTACCATGAGACAAATAATCTTTTAGGTATGGTAAATTCAATTCCAAAAGGCAGGGTATGCACCATAATATCCTATTTCATTCATTCATTATTTAATACGTAAATACGGAAGTTCTACTATGAGAATATATAGGAAGAATAATAAATAAAAATAAGTGGATAATAAGTGCCAGGTGTCAGACTTGGAGAAACTTAACCAATTTAAAAATTTTGAGTTCCTAAGTCTTGGAAAGTCAGCGAGACTAAATTATTTTATTTTCACTTGAAAATGAATTTGGAAATCAAAGGTATTAAATCAAAAAGGTTAAGAACCCTATGAATAGAAAAGTGTTCAATAAGTACTGCCTCTAACATTAATCCACTCATTTTTAAAAATGATGACCTGTGTAATAATCAAGCCAAAAACCTAACAGTCCAAGTGTTCTCTCTGGTACTTCAAGTATGAATGAGCCCCAGGAATCATTATTTCTTTTGAAATGCTTTCATTTTGTAAGATTTTATGTTCTGATTTCAACACAGAAGTATCTATTTAGCTCAATCTTGAGGAGCTATTGTCATTTGATTAGAAATTGGCAACCACAGAAAATCCTACAATTAGAATCATTCAGTTATATTGTAGTATCTTTGAAGACATTCCGAGAAAGTAGAATTCATTATTATATTGGAGCCTCTTTGTACATATTAAATATATTAGAGATGGGAATAGAAATAGAATTATCACATGCACATAAAAATAACTATTTTGTTAAACTTTTGGTACATACAGATACATTTTGGGGCTGGATTTCATTCATGGTAATTCAAATTTTTGAAATGATCAATCATGTGATCCATACCAAATTAACAATTGCAGAATTAATGTTTTTTTCCCTTTAAGACAGAGTTTCAAGCTGTCACCCTGGATAGAGTGCTATGATGTTTATAGCTCACAGCAACCTCCAACTAGGGCTCAATTAATCTTCTTGCCTCAGTTTTTCTATTTTTAGTAGAGATGGAGTCTCTCTTTTGCTCAGGCTGGGTTTAAACTTGTGAGCTCAAGTAATCCACCCACCTCTGCCTCCCAGAGTGCTGGGATCACAGGCATGAGCCATTGTGCCCAGCTGCAGAATTAGTTTGGATGAAGGACAACTTTACATATTTTGGGGGCACAGTATTTATGTAACAGGGAGGTGGCCTCTCTTCTGAACATTTTTCTATATGGTCTCCAATTGCCATGTCTTCCATTTTCTGAAACATAAAACTATTTGTTTGTCATTGACAGTAACTTGGGCTTCTTGTCATAAAACATTTGAGAAGGCTACAGGTCAACTGGCCTAGACTAGGGTGAAGTGAGCAAGATACCTGGGGTGCAAAATTTAAGAAGGTTCTCACTGCCGGGGGCACAGTGTGTCTCCGTTAGTGTTGGACCCTAGGCCCCTCACTCGCCTTACCCTAGTTGCAGCCCTGGGTCAAAAGCTAAGAATTTCGGTTAACAAATTGCCAAGGGGCTAGCACTAGTCTTGGTCTATGCTACCCTCTCCCTCCCCATCTTCTTCAGGTCCCAGTATGCTCATGCTTAGCCAGACTTTCTGATGGACTGGAGGTAAAATTAGGTCTCCCTGCTGTGGACATTGAGACTGTTCCTCTGCCCTTATGTTTACATTAGACATATTCTTCATATTTCTGAATTGTTCGGAAGTCGTTGGATACTGTGGAGTGTTTTCAATATCTTATGCAATGGTCGTGGCAGAGCTCATGTCACCGACTCAGGAAGAGTTCACGGTGCTACCGTGATGGCCCTTGATATTTCTTAGGGTCTTCACGATGACTGAGGACTGAGGCAAGCTGCATGGTTCAGAGTCACACGGGATGATAGGCCCCTTGGCCCCAGTGAACCCCAGCTTACACTTGCCTTCCTTCACGTGGTCTAAATGAGTTCAACTCTTAAAGATGTTTTCAAGGCTATTGTATTTCTTTTTCCTTTTTTTCTCAACTTATTAAATGCCATACATTGATCTGTTAAATTTCATTGGGAAGTTAATTGAATAATGTGAAATTCTTCTAAAGAAATCATTAGGATTTCTACATTACTATAGAATTTTACTGATAAGTTTCTTCTATGATTAATTTATTACCAGAAAGTAAAAATTAGCTTATAATATTGTACATACTTCCCAGATTCAGAGCACGTGGTCAGGCAGTGCTTATTATAAAATCTATACATTATGACATATATTCTAAAGGAATTTTTATAAATGCTATAGTTTATTTATAATGAGAAACATAACTAGAATAAAAATTACTCATGAACCTGAATCTTTTCTTTATAAAGGTCCAAAACATAGAAATATTCAAGTAAATTAACCTTGTGATTCTTTTCCACTCAATGTTGGCTTATGTTTAACCAAAGGCTGATGACTTAATATTAACTTAGGATGTTGAAAGGCTGCTAACTTAGAATGTTGTAAGGTGTAATTGATTATGGCACTTCAAAATCTTGAAGTGTTAGGTCTTGTAAGTGTAGAGAAAGCTCATTAAACATTTAAAAAAAATTATGGTATAATTCTGCATTTCAAATATATATATTTTCATAGTATAATTCTAAGAATGAATAGTAATATTTCATTTACTAATGAAGGGCACTTCATGCTATTAAATTTTTATCATATTATCTATATAATGTAATTATCTAAATAAATTCTGGCTTTCACCTTCCTACTTTCCAAAACTTAGTTCTGATTTATTTCTTAAGAGGAGATGAGTATTGAGGTGAACTAATAGGCAACATCAGGTGTGCCAGAAATCAAATATATTATACAGCTTTAGGCCTTGGTGAAAATGGAAATAAACACATGGGGTCTCTACTTTTTCTAATATGCAAATAATTTACATAGATAAATGATTCAACAGTAGTGTACTCAGATTCCCAAAGTAAATCTTTTTTATTTCCATTACTATCTTGAGGGGATTACTGTGTCTCTAATGGTTTTATTTTCTCCAAAACCTGTATGGAATTTATTGCTGAACTAGCTTGAGGCTTTACACCCAAGACATTTTTACTTGTGAATTCTCCTACCTAGGAGAAGAAACACTCCCATTCTCCCTATTTCATAGATGTGTTGGTGCTGCAATTAACACAAGGACACAAGTCTGTTTTTGTACACAAAATAAAATATACATTGGCAAATCTGGTTAGAAATTTAATTAGGTCTCAAATACCAGTTGTATCTTTCTAATTCGATGTTTTATTATTGTGTTATATGTCTGAAGCCACAGTTGCTACTTACCCTGGCTTCAGAAAGTTGAAAGTGATTGCTTCTGCTGTTATTTTATTGACTCAAGAGTCCTTTATACACTGAACTTTATCTCAATATAAAACAAATTTGATTTTTCCTTTCTTTTCCTTTTTTCATTGCATTTTGAGAACAGGTAGTTTAAATCAAGAATCAGTAGGAACGTCTACTTTATGTGGCTGTCAACAATTTTACAAATAGAATATTTTAGGGCAATGCTATTTATAGTTGACAGATTTCTCCCACTTCAACCAAAATACAGTCATGTGTTTGTGATAAAACATCCTGTTTTTCAGCTTTCAATTTGTTTATTTCTCATGTGGTCCGTTAAGCTGCATGTATGCAAAGGTTTAGTGCAGTTTAAGACTGGAAAAAAGTCTCATTTGAATTTGTTTCCAGTTCCGAAATAAAGGATTCAAAGAAAACTTATTCAAAGTAAAGAATCAATATCCTCAAAATTAGTTCATAAGGATGCTGGATTGTAGATTAATACCCGAACAATGAGTAGATGATTTTTATTAATATAATATTGAGTGGGAACGAACCCACTCAATAAATATTAGGTTGTTTTAAAAACTTTTATCAATTAATTGATAAAATATGTTTGAATTTCGACTGTTAATCCTAAGAGTAGGCCCCCTAAACCACCGTCGCACGGCACCAGGGACACATTTTCAAAGCTTTTTAATGGAGAATGTAGCTACAGGATTCCCGCTTATAGCTGCACTGTTCTTATCCTTGGAAATACTTTGAAATATCTACCTTCCCAAACTCGATCTCAGACTGAGAGTATTAAAATGCAAAATTCCAGTCATGTATTTGTGGTTCCATAAAGCTAATCAATCACCTTATTAGGAAATGAAAATAAACCCATAAAGGTAGGTGTACAATAAATTTTAATTTTCAGGAGAAATTGAAAGTCTTAGCCCTAAAGAAATGAGATGTTTGGAAAAATGGCAGAACTTACAGTATCCCATTTTGTGATTTCATTAGAAAAATAAAATATTTTATCACATGGTGAAGTCATGCCAATGTCTACAGCAGACAAGCCAACATGTTAACTATGGAGAATTTGTTAGACTTTCTATTTGTATGCAACCCATTTTTACAGAAATGCATTTTCATAAAAAAGTACTTATAATTCATAAAAAAAATCCCCAGGTTTTACAAATACTAAAAGTAAGTCAGTTAACAATGCCCTTTTTTTTTGTTTTTGCAGTTTTTGGCCAGGGCTGGGTTTGAATGCACCACCTCTGGTATATGGGGCCAGCGCCCCACTCTTTTGAGCCACAGGTGCCACCCTTAGTAATGCTTATTTTTAAAGTAATATAAGATGGGGAACACATAGATATTTTTACGATTCTGTTTAATTTAGAGAGAGAAATATTTAAAAAATTATAAAGTAAGATATTAAAATGCTATAATAATACACACATAGAAAAATCAAGTTTTAGTGCATTTATATGTTGTATATAGAAAGAATCTACAACATTACATATTTTCCTTCTATAAAATTGCAGATGAAAATAAGGTTACGTAACTTCGTTACTTAAGTTAGGTTACGTAACTAGGTTACAAAGACTATTAATTTCAGTCTTTCAATATTTAAATTCACATAAAGTAACAAGGGAACACATTTCTGACTACTTATTTTGTGATGTGGCTTGCTCCCACATTCACTATATCTCTCTCTACTCTCCAGTTTGAAAAAATGTCAAACTCTGAATGGAAATGAGTTTTACTGTACTTCTCTTGATGTCCATCTTGATTATATGTTTGCAAATATAATTACTTCAATGGCATAAAAGAAAGATAAAAACATCATTCTGAAGAGGCGAAGATAGTATTAATTACAGATATAATTTAAACATTGGTTCAAGGTCAATCATGAGATTTTTAGAAAGTATAAAAAAATTTCTCTTTCTATGTGTGACAAATTTTAATTAAGGTAATTGTATGCTGAACTCGTGCTTAGTGGTGTAGCTAAAGTAAATCTCCACATGTGGGCTCCCCTCTTGAACGCTGGGCCACCTTTACAAGTAACATTGGCTTTGGCCTTGACTGATTTGGTTGCGTATTATGAGTTAGCTTTCATTTGAAGATGAAAGATGGTGCTCCAGGAACATGATGTTTACTAGGGAGCAACTTCAGTGAAGCTTCAGGAAGTTGGAATGGGCAGAGAAGTAAACAGTGGATAGATAATTCTTTTTTTTTTTTTTTGAGACAGAGTCTCATTATGTCACCCTCAGTGGAGTACTATGGTTTCACAGCTCTCACGAACATCAAACTCGTGAGCTTAAGCGATTCCCTTGCCTGAGCCTCCCAAGTAGCTGGTGCCCACCACAACTCCCGGCTATTTTTTTATTGTAGTCGTCTTTAGCAGGCCCTGGCTGGATTTTAACCTGCTGGCCTGGCGCATGTAGCTGGCACCCTAACCATTGAGCTATGGGTGCTGAGCCAATAGATAATTCTTGATTGACCTGAGCCCTATTGTGGCTTATCCACAGCAATTTTGAATTAAAGTTGTTATAAATAAATTTAAGTAGAAGTCATGATTGCTTTTTATTCCCACTTAAAAAAAATTGGAAAGCAGAAATAGAACTAAGCTTAGGAAAAGAAAAAGAAGTAATAAGTCAAGACTGACTGGGTCCAAAAACTGATGGGCCTTCAATCGCCAGTGGATTGAGCTTTACTCCTTCAAAGCTCAGTTAGCTCAAGTGTAATGTAGAGATCTTAATATTCCTACTTCATTGTTTTTTGTGAGGATTAGATAAGAAAATCCCTTAATGGCTTTAGATAGCGTGCCCAGCACCCGTATGCTGTCTGTTATTAAGGATGTCTTACAGATGAGATCAGGGCAGTGTTCTCATTGAAACAATATGTTCCCAAATCCCTCTTTTCCAACATAGCTTTGTAATTCTATTTGAGTTAAGATACCAGAACAGTGGAGAGTTATCATTCAAATCCAAACACTCAATTCACTTGTACAACAGCATATAGACTTCAATAAACATAGTTATCTGTATGTGTAATCTGCTTCTATCTATTCTAGTAGGTTTTCATTAAAGTAATGCTGAAAAGGAGAATTAGGACAGGAACAGGTCATTCGACATCTATAAGACATGCCTAAGAAATGTTAATGTGGTCTTTTTTTTTTTTAAAGTATCATTCCAGTTATTTTTTTTTTAATAATTTTATTGAATCATAATTATGTACATTGGTGCAATCACAGGGCACGATTCATATACATTCAGAAATATTTTGATCATACTGTTACAGATATCCTTCATGGCATTTCCTTGATCACTATATAA
>CAUYON010151147.1:0-16262 GCA_963573935.1 Arctocebus calabarensis | reverse complement strand
TAGAGTGCTATGGCATCACAGCTCACAGCAACCTCCAATTCCTGGGCTCAAGTGAGTCTCCTGCCTCTGCCTCCCAAGTAGCTGGGACTACAGGCGCCCTCCACAATGCCCGGCCATTTTTTGGTTTCAGCCACCATTGTTGCTTGGTGGGTCCAGGCTGGATTTGAACCTGCGAGCTCAGGTGTACATGGCTGGCGCCTTAGCCTATTGAGCCACAGGTGCCGAACCAATAATACAAATCTTTCTTATACTCTTTAAAAAAATTATGAAGGAGAAAATACTTCCAAATTCATTTTATGAGGCCAGCATTACCTTGATCACCAAGCCAGCCAGACAAGGACACTAATAGACAAGAAAATTACATATCAATATCTCTGATGAACATAGATGCAAAAATTCTCAATAAAACATTAACATAATTGAATTAAACAACACATTAAAAGATCATTCACCAAGATCAAACAGGATTTATCATGAGAATGCAAGAAGCAAATCAAATATGTGATATATTAACAGAACGAAGGACAAAACCCAAATGACTTAAACCTAAGAACTGAAACTGTAAAACTACAAGAAAACATAGGGGAAAAGCTCCCAGACATTGGTATTAGCAATGATTCTTTTGAATATGATACCAAAAGCACAGATGACAAATACCAAGATAAACAAGTGGGACTACATCAAACTAAAAAGTTTCTGCACAGCAAGGAAACAAGCAACAAAATGAAAGTCAACCCACAGAATGGGAGAAAATGTTTGCAAATCATATATCTGATAAAGGGTAAATATACAAAGCATATAAGGAACCCATTAAAATGACCTAATTAGAAATAGGCAAAGAACATGAACAGACACTTTTCTAACCATCAAGGAAATGTAAATCAAAAACACAATGAGATATCACTCACACATGTTAGGGTATCTCTTATCAAAAAGTCAAAAGATAACAGGTATTGGCAAGGATATATGGAAAAGGAAACCCATATATATTGTTGGTATAAATGTAAATTGGTACTGTCATTACAGAAAACAGTATGAAGTCTCCTACAAAGGTTAAAAATAGAATGACCATATGAGCCTATAATCTCACATCAGGGTATATATCTGAAGGAAATAAACTCACTATCATGAAGAGATATCCACACTCCCATGTTCATTGCAGCATTATCCACAATATGCAGGATATGAAAACACCCCAGTGTCTGTTAACATATAAATGGATAAAAAATATTGTGGTGCAATATTACTTACTCAGATTTTAAAATGAAAGAAAGTCTGTCATCTCGGACAACAGATCAACCTTGTGAATAATGCACTAAGTGAAAAAAGTCAGCCACAGAAAGACAAATACTACATAACCTCATTTATGTATAGATACTAAAAAAAAAATTAATCTCATAGAAAAAGAGAGAAGCTGGTTATCAGAGGCTGGGTCACATAGGGGAATAGGGAGATGGTGAAAAGATACAAATGTTCTGAGAACTAAGTTCTGGGGATCTAATATATGTATTATAGTTAACAATAATGTATTATGTACTTGAAATTTGCTAAGAAAACAGATCTAAAGTATTCCCATCACACATACACAAGTAACTACATAAGGTAATGGCATCTTAATTACCTTGATTATGGTAATTATTTAACAAGGTACCATATTTTGCCACGTATAATGTGTACCTTTTATCCAAATTTTTAAGGGAAAAAATAAGGGTACATACTATACATGGGTAGTATGGCTTAAGAGTGCAGAGCCTAATGGGCCACCTAGGGTGGCTAAGCCCTCCCACCCTGGCCCCTGCATTTAAATTATACATGAATACCAAAAGATATTTAGAAAACCTCAAATATTTGGAAATTAAAACAACACAGTTCTAAGTAACTCATAAGTTAAATCACAATGTAAATAAAATATTTTGAACTAAAAGAAATAAAAATACAACATAAATTTTGGGAATACAAAAGTGTAAGATGAACTGGCAATAAATAAGAAAGCAGTAAATATAAGACCAAAAATTAAAAATTAGAAAAAGGACAAATTATGAAGAGAAGTGCTATAGCCAATAATTGGTTCTTTGAAAAGAGTAAGAAAATTGATAACTTCCAAGGAAACTGATCAAGAAAAACAGAGAAAACGCAAACTGTCAATATCAAAAATAAAAAAGCATACATCATTGCAGACTTTATAGATACTAAATAAGGAAGTAAAATAATGCTATGATTAATTTTATATCAATAAATAGGACAACATGGATGTAACATAAATTTCTTTTTTTCTTCAGACAGAGTCGCACTCTGTTGCCCTAAGATAGAGTGCCTACGTGTCATAGCTCACAGCAAACTCCAACTCTTAGGCTCAAGCAATCTTCTTGCCTCAGCCTACCAAGTAGCTAGGACTACAGGTGCCTGCCATAATGCCCAGCTATTTTAGAGACAGGGTCTCGCTGTACTTCAGGCTGGTTTTGAACTCCTAACCTCAGGCAATCCACCTGCCTTGGCCTCCCAGAGTGCTAGGATTATAGGCATGAGCCACCATGCCTGGCAAACATAAATTTCTTTCTTTTTTTTTTTTTTTTGGTAGTTTTTGGCTGGGGCTGGGTTTGAACGTGCCACCTCTGGTGTATGGGGCTGACACTTTACTCCTTTGAGCCACAGGCGCCACCTGCAAACATAAATTTCTTAAAGATGCAAAATCAAAAACTTGAGAGAGAAGAAATTTTTTAGAAGTCTTAATATCCTTGTATGTATTAAAAGAGTTGAATGTTTAAGGCAAAAGAATTTCACAAAGAAAATACCAAGCCTGGGTGGTTTTACTAGTGAAAAGTATTCTAAGGAAGAAATAATATCACTGCTTAAAACTCTTTCAAAATAAGTAGAGATTCTACTTTGGAAAACCAGACTACCAATAAGACCAAAACTTGCCTAAAACATCACAAAAAAAATTTTACAAATCATCTTCTTTTATGAACATAGATGCAATATACTTAATAAAACATTAGCAATTAAATCCAATAACATAAAAATAATATATCATTACCACATTAGGTTTATCCTGGGAACGTAAGGACATAAAGTGAGTTTGAGATTGTAAAATCTATGAAGTCATTCAGCACATTAATATAAAAAAGAAGAAAAATACAATCAATACATGCACAAATTATACTGGAAAGCCAATCCAGGGTATTAAAACAAGCAAATGAAATAAAAAGCATCAATATTGAAACATATACTAGAGAAAACAATTGGCAATGAAATTTTTTTTTTTTGTAGATTTGGCCGCGGCCAGGTTTTGAACCTACCACCTCTGGTATATGGGGCTGGTGCCCTACTCACTGAGCCACAGGCACCACGCTTGGCAATGAAATTTTAAAAGATTTTATTAGCAATGATGTCAAAAATATAAATTACTCAGGAATAGATTTAATAAAAGATGTGAGAACCTTCCATGTAAAACTATAAAATATAGCTGAGAGAAATTAAAGAAGACATAAATAAATGGAGCGATATACCATGTTCATAAACTGGAAATTCAATATTATTAGTATCTCAGTTCTCCCTCTGTTAAGCTATGGATTCAACATAGTACCCAATTCATAAGCCCCACAGGTTTTTCTGTAGACACCAACAACTAATTCTAAAATTTATATGGAAATGCAAAGCAGTTAGAACATATGAAGAAAAAGATCAAAGTTGGTGGACCTTACATAATCTGTGTTCAAGACTATACCCTAAAGTTACATTAGTCAAATCAGTGTGGTACTGGAATAGGATTGAAGACTTGATCCATGAAACAAAATCGAAATTCTGTAGTTACGCTACAAATACACAGCATTCTAATAATTAGTTTGAGATAGATAATAGATTCAAATGTAAGAATTTTAAAAGAAAACACAAGAACATATCTTCTTAAATTGAAGTAGGAAAATATTTCTTAGCTAGGACCAGAACACAATAACCATACAGAAAAAAATTATTTAAAAGTTAGAATAAAAACTGAAAGATTTAAAATGCATGAACCCCAAAAACACCATTTAAAAATTAATAGGAAAGCCACAGAATGTGACAAAACATCTATAAATCTCATCTGATAAATGACTACCACTTGGGAAAATAAATAACCCAATTAAAAAATAGGCAAAAGATTTGAACAGACAGTACAAAAGAAGATAATAGAAATGGCCAATAAGTACATAAAAATATGTTTAACTTAATCAATTATCCAGAAAATGAAAACTCAAAACTTCATTGAGAGATCAGCCTGAGCAAGAAGGAGACTCTATAACTACTAAAAATATGAAAATTAGCCAGGTGTTGTGGTGGATGCCTGTATTCCTTGCAACTTGGGAGGCTGAGGTAGGAGGATTACTTGAACTCAGGAGTTTGAGGTTCCTGTGAGCTAGGCTAACACCATAGCACTCTAGCTTGGGCAACAGAATGAGACTCTCTCTCAAAAAAAAAAAAAGGTAAAATAAATTTCACTGAGACACCACTCTACTCTATCAGGCAACTAAAAACACCAAGTGTTAGCAAGGATGTTCAGCAAATATTAATAGAATTCTCATACATTGTTGGTGAGAGTATAATATGGTATAATCACTTTGGAAAAACATCTGGCAGTTTCTTTTAGAACTAAATTTACACTGACCCTTTTGCTCAGCTATTCCATTCCTAAGTATTTACCCAAGTTAAATGAAAACATATGCTCACCAAAAGATTGTACACAAATGTTCTTAGCAGGTTATTCATAATAGCTAAAACCTAAAACAACCCTGGTGTCCATCAATAGCAGAATAGAAAAACAAACTGGTTACTATAGTGGAATACTGCTCAGCAATAAAAAGGAATGAACTTTTTTTTTAAGAGACAGAGTCTGGTTATATTGCCCAAGCTGGAGTGTTGTGGCTATTCACAGGCAACATCCTCCTCCTGACCAGCAAGGGTTTTTGGACCTGCTCTGTTTGTGAACAGGGCTGGTCTACCCCTCCTAAGGCAACCTATTGCCTCCCAAGAGGGAGGACACCATATTGATGCCCAACTTAGTGCCAATACCCAGTCAGCATAGCACACTACAGCCCATAATTCCTGGACTCCAGCAATCTACCTCATCCTCTCATATAGCTGAGACTACAGGCATGTGCCCCTGCAACCAGAGAGGATCACCCACTTCTAAATACATACAACAATGTGGATGAATCTCAAAAAAAATCAAGCTTAAAGAAGACTTACACGACAGAGTGTATATGGTGTAATTTCATTTATATGAAGCCCTAGAATGGCAAAACTAAACTATAGTGAGAAAAAAAATTAGAACAATGGTTGCATCTTGGGAGGAGTAGGTGGAGGAAGTTAATCACTGCAAAGGACTCTAAAGACTATTATGGACTAAATGTTCGTGTTCTCCCAAAATTCATACGTTGAAATTCTAACTCTCAATATGAAGGTGGGGCTTTTAGAAGGTCATGGGACCACCCTTATGAATGGGGTGAGTTCCCTTATAAAAGGGACCCCAGAGAGCTCCTTCTTCTCTCTGCCTTAAGAGGATACAAATGAGAAAGTGGAAGTTTGCAACCCAGAAGAGAGCCCTCACCAGAATCTAACCATGAAGTATCCTTGTCTCAGATTTTTAGACTCAAGAACCATGAGAAATACATTTCTAATTTTTAAGACCTACAGCTTATGATAATTTGTTATAGCAGTCTGAATGGCCTAAGATAATGACTATGAGAATTTTGGAGGAAATTATAATGTTCTGTATCTCAATAGGGTTTTACAAGCATGTGTCAAAAGTCAAAGCAAGTACAGTTAAGATTTATGCATTTCATTATATGTAATCTTACCTCTAAAGAAAAAAGTAAACAAATAATTGAACTGTAGTTAATTTACACATGCTGAAGTATTTAGAGGAATGTATACATGTATTGATGACTGAAATTTACTTTGAAATATGTCAAAAAATAAGATTAATAAATAGAAAGATGAATAGACATGTACAAAGAAACTATAGTAAATGTTAATGGTAGAATCTTGGTGGTGAATATACAGCCATCACTGTAAAATTCTTTTAATATTGTTCTACGGGATCTTTTTTTTTTTTTTTTTTTTTTTAAAAATTCTCTATCTGCTGCCCTGGTAGAGCATTGTGGCATCACAGCTCACAGCAACCTCCAACTCCTGGGCTCAAGCGATTCTCTTGCCTCAGCCTCTCAAGTAGCTGGGACTACAGGCGCCTGCCACAATGCCAGGCTATTTTTTTTTGTTGCAGTTGTCATTGTTGTTTATCTGACCTGGACCAGGTTTGAACCTGCCAGCCTGTGTGTATGTGGCCGGCACCCTACCCACTGAGTTATGGGTGCCACCCTATTGGATAATTCTTAAAGTAAGATGTTAGTAAAGCAAACAGTAAGCATTTCTTAAATGTATATTCATACCTAATGGGCAATATACACTATTCAGGTGATAGTTACACAAAAAGCCCAGATTTCACCACTACACAATATATCTATGTAACAAAACTGCACTTGTACCCCTAAGTCAATATTAACAATAATAATAAGGAAATTTTTAAGAAGTATATTTAGTTTTTCCAAGAGAAAATGTCAACAGTATTTTCTATTTTAGGAGTTCAGAAAAACTTGTTTACTGAACAATTAGTATGTGATGTATGTATACATTAAAGAGCAAAAATGCTTCCTAACTCTGCAAAACAATGTGTGGAAATATACTTGGCCTTTGATGAAGAAAGAACATAGACTGTCTTGATTTTCATTGTTATAAATTTGTTTTAGGGTGATAATTGCAAATATTCAAAGATTATACTGTAATTTACATGTAACCCAAGGAAATTTCAAGCAGAATTCAAAAGTAGTATACAGTTTTGATGGACAAATATCCTTTCTAGAAATTTAGTACTTTGTTAAACACAATTAGGCTTTAAGAAATGATTTGTGATAATTTGTACTAACATACAAACTTCATTACAGGGAAACTAAAACATGAGACCTTTATAGTACTATAAGCACTTGTCTGCATTTGCCAATGCTAATTTTACTAGTATGTGCATGAATGTGTGTGTGTATGTTTATGTACTCTTTTATATTTGCAAAGCTCTCAAGCATGAATGCTCTGCCAGGTTATACATTACCTCCAGTATAGGGTTTCCAGTTATAATACTTTCCTCGGAAAGGCATATTGTCAAAGTCTGCACACTGTTTCTCTCGAAAATCTCGGGAACCCAAAGGGCATGGCTAAAATAAAATAAAATCATGAATGGTATGATTGTTGGAAAATACCAAAACCAAGGGACAATGCTCCTCAAACTAAAATTGCCTGAACTCCATCATATTAACTTACTACCTTACTCTCAGGCTACAGTTCTTGCATTTCCTTTACTGTGCTACAATTCAGACAGAAGCATCTTAAGTGTCATCTTAGGTATAGAAGAAAACTTTGAAGTAAGTTAAACAAAGTTAAGTGTTAGACAGTTTCCATATAACTCTACTCTTGGATACATGTCTTAGTCCTCTTTGTAGTCAATCCACTGGGTATCTCCTTATGAACACACATTAAAAACTAGATGAAGAACACAAAATCCTTTTTGGTAACAGTATGTGAAGTTCAGCTGTCATAGCCATAGCTATTCCCAGATCTTTATTTTAATGAATCAAGAGGCAGATTTATAAGATGACATTTAGCACTATCGTGATTTGGACCCCCACTACCTGTTTATTGCCTAGCAATGACAAAACCCCCACATTTTCAATTTGGAATAACTAGTCAAAATGCTAGTTCTCAAGTCTACACACCTTCAAATTCAGGGAATTTGGATTTATTTATTAAGACATATTTAATACTAAATTGTCCAAAAATGTAGATGTGTTGGGCAGGGGTATTGAGAAAGTAAAGAGAGGATTATTTGTTTTTTAAAAATTCGGAATGATATAAAAAAAAAATTCAGAATGATTCTTCTACTAGAATTTTTTAAAGATAAAAATGTTACCAATGTAATTTGGTTCTTCCTTTTCTCTAATATAAAATAAACTTATACTTTTATATTCTAAAAAAAAAGAATAGAATATGTCATTAGATAAAATTCTTAATTGTGAAATGACAAAATGACAGACATTCTCAGAAATCATTTTGAGGACATTTTTCACCTTTGGGATTTCTACATTTGCTTTGTAAAGTTTTCTGAGGTCAGTACATTGTAAAGGGTCCCTTCAAAGCATGTGCAATAACAATAGACTACAATTTGCAAAATCATCATTATTTCCTACATATTACAGTTCAAATCTTTATCATATTAAGTCCAAAGCCTCAGATTCTGAAAATAGTGGCAGCGGGTCCACATTCTGTTATGAGCCCTGCATTTAAAAAAATATTTTCACAATATTTAAATATGATACTCAAGTGCCAAACCTAATGATTCTTCTTATGAAATTACACTTCTTGCTTGCTTGTAAAATAAAAAAGGTAATTATTTGCCATAGGTTACATGGTACATCATGTTGGATGGATATGTTTCCAGGGTCTTTTGTTTCCTAGTCTGCTAATTTTTGGATATTTGAAGTGTTTTAGATTAAAGGAATTCCTTCCTTTTCTAGCTATCTTCAGGAAACCCTCCACAAGAACTCAAGTTGTCATTGGCTTTTCTCACACATCAAGACTACTTTTTAAAGCAAATATAATCAATTTAAAAAATGTACATAATTGGGACTCTACTAGTAAGTTTTCATGTAATCTTTAAGCATCTGTAAAGCAACAAGCCTTCTAAAAGTTCAACTAAACATGGTTTTCAGTCTAGTTAAAGGAATAAGATAAAAATGGAAAAAACTATAGAACAATTTCAGGCAATGCAAATAGTACATGACATCAAGTTACAGGTTGTCTACAGGTGCTATACATAGGTAGAAGACCAATGTGTCATGTGATTAACTAGGAAAATACTGGGTGAGAAAGAAAATTCTGAGTTGGTACCCAACATATGATAGGAATTGTGCTAGTTAAGAAAGAAGAAAGACTTAGGGGAGTGGGAGACTATTAAGAAGGAAGCCAAGTAAAGCCATGGGGACAGGAAAAGGTCATATGTTGGGAATGGTTAGAAAAAGGCCATCCTAGATAAATGACAGAAGCATAAGAGGAAATGACATTTCACATGTATAAGCACTAGTACACAATAAAGCCTTTGAATTAATAAACTAAAACATTCAATTAAAGGCAAACAAAACAAAAATGCTATATTTAGTAACGTCTATTGATTCTCCTCCATAGAAGAAAAGTAAAATGTCCAGTAAGTAGATATTACTATTTAATGAAGGATTTGGATAACATTTCAAAGAATTTCTGATCTCCTCTTTTCCTGTGGTAACCATTCTCAGGGTCAGAACAACAAAAAGATTAGCCATAGCAATAGCTAGCTAGCTATTATTTACTAAGTGCAAACTGTGGGACACTTTTCAGAAATTTTTGACATATTTTCTACTTAATGCCACTGAATACTCTCATGAGGAAGTTAAAATTAATAATCTCATTTTACAACAAAGTAAACTAGGGTACAGAAAGGTTGCTTACTAATAGTTTCAGCGTTCAAGGACATTCCTGTGACCTGAGTGGGAGTCTCCTCTGGACACCCTTTAAATGCTACAATAATAGAATGTAAGGTTTTAACTTTGTTAAGTTTGTACATAAACCTAATAGGAGTAACCTGGCTCTAGCTCTGCATTAAATAGCTGCAAATTTCTTATCTTTCCTAAACTACTTTTTTCTCGTTTGTAAAATAAAAGGGCTAAAAGCAAAGAGTTTTGGAATAAGGCAGACTTGGATTCATTTCTAACTTGGTCATTTATTTAATTTATGCCCTTGAGCATTTTACTTAAATGTCCAATCCTCGTTCATAAACTGGGGGTAATGCTAGTATTTACCTAGAATTCATGTAAATGTGTAGGCATGTACCTGGCAGAAGATAATAATTAATAACTATTAGCATCTGTACTGGTCTTGGTCACGTTGTCCCTTACCTTTCTGTTCTGCTGTGTATTTTAGGGAAACAAACCCTCCAAACGCCTTTCCCAGGTTTCTTTGTTAGTTGTCTTGTGGTTGGATTCAAGTAATGGAAAGTATAAGTAGGAGAAGCTAGGTTATTTTTCTCATGTCTTGTCTGCCTCAGGTGGCATCTCAGGCAGAAGCAGAATCTTTTTGGTGATTATAATTTCAGGCAACAGCTTCATCCTCCCTGCCCTCCTACCTGTGATTCTATTTTCTATTATGTTACTCCAGAATTTGGGTTCTGATGAAACTACCTCCTTCCCAGGTCTTCCTTGTAGGAGTGGCACCGTCTTTCTGCTAATGCTGAAGTATAGGCTTGTTGTTAGCCTCGTCCGTCTTCTGTGTAACCAGTTCCCTGTATTAAATTCCCTCTATTTAAATATTCAGAGCAGTTTACATTATTGTGGTTAGATCTTTATTGATAACAAGGTTAATAGTGATAATAATAATAATACTTAAGTACTTGAGAAAGTGAATAGATAGATTTCCACATTTTTTTAGATTTAGGGCAGAAATTGGCAAACTTATTCTGTAAACATCCACATAGTAAATATTTTAGGCTTTATGGGCCACGTGGTCTCTGTTGTGACTACTCAACTATGCATTACAGTGTAAAGGAAGGCATAGGCAAGAAGTAAATAAATGGTCATGGCTGTGTTCCAATAAAAATATTTACAAGAAGAGGTGACTGGTCAGATTTGGCCCAGGAGGTATAATTTGTCAACCTCTGGTTTAGGGTGTTAACATAATAGATACATCTGTTTGGCAGCATTTTGCTGAAGAACTAAACTCATTTATTCATTTTTGAGTAAATACAGAATCATACCTTTTTAAGAACTGATGTTAGAAGAGATATAATCTAATTTGCATAATATGCTGAGATTTCCTCTACAATTATCCCCAAAGTGGTCATATAATCTATATAAACATCTACAGAAAGACCAATCAAACACTCTTCAGACAGCTGCAATCGTTAGCAGGTTCTTCCTTACTTTTAGCAGAAACCTGCCTTCCCAAAACCCAGTGGTCTTTCTTCTTTCTTCGGCATCCATACCGGACATATCTAACTCCTACACTGTAAGGTATCGAGACCCTGATGGCTTTCCTATGGACACCATATATCAGCAATCCTCTTAAATAAGACAGCAAGAACTGGCCATAAGTATTTTTTTTTCAATCACCAAGAATTCATAAAATTCTATGTGCAAGACATAATCTAGGCTGGAATTACACCAAAACCTAAAATAGACTCAGTCTCTGCTTTCATGGAGCTCACTCTATGTAGAGAGGAGAACAAAGAAAAATAAAGTAGGATAAGGAGACTGATAATGAGGTGAGAGAGAAGTTTTAAATAGTACAGGCAGAGAAATTCTCTCTAAGAAGGTGGCATTCAAACAGAGTTAAAAGAAACTGAGGGAATGACTTAGGTATTTATCTGTGAAAAGAATCTTCCAGGAAACAGTAAATGCAAAGACCCTGCTGGTTCGAAAGAATGGGAGTGATCAAAGGAAAGAGTAATTTCTTAAGAAAATACTACATAAAATTTTTTTTTGTTTTGGAATAGTAGAGAGTTTAAAGAGTAATGCTTTTTAAATTACTTACAGGATAATAGATACTGACAACTATGCAGAAACCATAACAGAAAACAGTGGGCATGAGCAACAGACACTTTATATAAAGCCTGACAGATTTTCCAACACTAATCAAGCACCCTCTCCTTTGAAAAACCAACCAGCAGGACCTCACATAAATTAGAGAGATGCAAGTCTCAGCATCTTTTGACCATAGCATTTTCAAAGAAATCAAAAATTAATATTAGCATCTTTATCACCAATTTTCTCCCCAGATATCCTATGTAAGTTAACACATTCTATCTTGTGCTCTAAAACTATCCTATTTAGAAGCATCTCCTTTTTAATATACTTAACACTTTTTATTGGTAGACAAATTTAAAAATGAATCATCCATTGAGGCATAAAAATTTCTATAGAAGGAAATCTCAGCTTCTGCTGACAAACATTCCAGTAGAATTTCTAATGCTGGACTTCTAATCCTGCTTTTATCCCAAAGAATAGGGTGACCTTGGCTAAATTCCTAAATCCCTTGTGTCTTCTTTCTAAGTTCCTGAATCCCTTCTGTCTTCTTTTTTCATTCACAGAATACACTCTAAATTACCCTTCCCTTCAGAAGAAATACATCTCAAAACATCTTGCAAATGAGGACAATTCAGAAAATACTATGATTTTTTTTATGGGTAATAAAGAATAAGAAGTGGACAGACAATGAAAATACCTTTACCCCTCTCTTATTCCTCTCCTCTTCCTAAGGGAGACAGACAGCCTGGGAAGATAGAATGATTCCTACAACCTCAGGGAAAATTATAAAATGAGTAAAATTGACATTCTGTTCTCCTACTTCATTCCTTTCTCTACTTCTTTTCCACCTTTGCTTCTTCCTTTCTGCTTTCGCTCCAAATACATGTTTGCTTTATCTCTATTACACTAGATCAACATTCCATACTTCCAAAATTTAGCTTTTCTTCTTCCTTTCCAGGAAAGTAACATATTCTCAGGCAGTTGTACACTATTAGTTGAAGGAGTTTGAAATCCAACCCCTGCTCTCTTAGCAAGTCAGGGACTTGACAAGGGACTGTGAAGAAGGGACACGTTTGTGTTTGCTCACCCAGATGGGCATCTTTTTGTAACTTACACAAAGATACCACATGGGCTATCAAAAACCTTGGTTCTATACTCTCTTTTCCAAGATGCAAACAAAATTCCCGATTTCCTTATCTATCAGATACTTATCTAATTAAATAATTCATACTAAGGTATTCAACTAAAGTTAAACTTTGGGGTTAATGCATACAGCAAATCATCTCAACTAGTTTTGATTCAACTTTCTTGTCTCTTTCCCTAAAATAGTTTCTTTTTTTATACTTCCACTATACATTTACTTATCCTTTCTTTCTTCCTTTCTTTCTTTTTTTTTGAGACATAGTCTCATTATGTCACCATCACAGCTCACAGCAACCTCAAATTCTTGGGCTTAAGTGATGCTCTAGCCTCAGCCTCCCAAGTAGTTGGGACTACAGGTGCCCACCACAACACCCTGCTATTTTTTGGTTGCACTTGTCATTGTTGTTTAGTAGGCCCGGGCTGGGCTCAAACCTGCCAACCTTGGAGTATGTGGCTGGTGCCCTATTCACTGAGCTACAGGTGCTAAGTCATATGTATTTACTTTTGAAGTAAAAGAAAACAAAGGCCTGATAACTCATGTTGTCCAGATAAACTTGAATCTAGCTGCCATATTTGATACCATAATCTTCCATGAAAGTTTTTAAAATTAAAGTTACTTGTGTATGCCTTGTATATTTGTGTTGTCTAAATTAAAACATCATCTATTCATAACATAATTCATTTACCTAAGTCTATAAAAATGTTAAGAAACAAATGTTTTCTTTATAATTTTTTGTGTCTTAAGAATAAAATAAACTAGCTCTAGTCTGTGCTTAAAAGCTAGTCCTTATTTCTTAATGCATAATACCCATCATAAAATTCTTAACATATGAAAAATTACTGATATTGCTCCTGACTAATACTTATTTTCTAATTATAATTTGCAACATGGTTATACACATAACACTTAGTCAATGGATTCACTCTTGTACCTCATCATCACTTACCCCACACCTCTCCCTGGGGGGCAAGATTTATAGTTTCAGAGAGTTCTCAGCTATCTGGTTTTGCTGCAGGGTAAGGTTAGAATGGAAGACAACAACAAAGGTGACCAAACTCTTTCTGAGATGCTTACCTTGCCACACCCACCTCCCAAGGGCTTCATCTCTTATAAGAGCACTAGATCAGTAATCAGAAATTCTGTCTTACAGGATTCCTTCCATGGCACTAGCATGTTGCTAAGCTTTAGTTTCCCCCTTTTAAAAATACTTTTAAAAAATACTTGTCCTTCCAAATCTTTATAAAAGTGATTTGAAGATTTAGTGAGGCTATGTTATACTATAACCTATAAAACACAAATGTATATATGGACAGTAACAGCTACACTGCTTTGAGTACTGATTTAGTACTAGAATACCACTAGATATTTTATGTATGTTACTTCTTTTATTCCCAAACAACTCTGCAAGATTGATACAGCCTATATTTATAGGAGCTGACTTAAGTTTAGAGAGTTTAGGTGACTTGCCAAGGTCAAATAGTAATGCATGTCACAGTCAAGATTCAAACTCAAGTTGATGTAACTCCCCAAGTATATGCTTTTCTCAGCACAATCCTACATTCAAATATAGGCTATACAATTTTTCCTGTTTACCACTACCAGAGCAAAAACACTGTCTAATGACCATAAGCAATTGATTGAAAAAAGAAAAAAGTGCTGAATAATACAACCTTCTAACAAAGCTGACTGAGAATACACCCATATACTACACAATCTATACTTAATTTTAGAACACACTGCAGATTTTCTGGAAAATCTTTTTACTCTGTACATTTAAAATAGTTTTTGATGCATGAAGGAGGGAAATGAGCTGTTTAAGGTACAAGAATGTTGGCTCGGTGCCTGTAGCTCAGCAGCTAGGGCACTGGCCACATATACTGGAGCTGGCAGGTTTGAACAGCCCAGACCAGCTAAACAACAATGACAACTGCAACCAAAAAATAGCTGGGCATTGTGGCGGGTGCCTGTAGTCCCAGCTACTTGGGAGGCTGAGGCAAGAGAATCACTTGAGCCCAAGAATTTGAGGGTGCTGTGAGCTGTGATGCCATATCACTCTACCAAAGGCGACATAATGAGAGACTCTGTCTCAAAAAAAAAAAAGCAAGAATGACTTCCCATACCAAAGTGGAGCTTGTGTACTTCACCAAAACTTCTGTCCTGATCATATTATCAAATGAATATAAGAAAAGCACAAAGATTATCATGGTTTTGGAAAATAACCAAGCACTGGGAAATTCTTTTTAGAAATGTAGAAAAATCCTTTTCATAGTAACTAGTATTTCTTTAGGTTTTGATATAAAATTTGGTTCACAATCTTAACAGAGCATATTTTTACTTTTTACAAAAATCATGTTTTCTAGTAAGGTAATAAGAACACTAACATTTAAATTCTGCTGTTTAAAATAGTTATAAGGTGTACAGGAATTGTTACTCTCTTAGAACATTTTGCATGATAATTTTACTCATTGGAATAAAAATTAAGTCAATATTCTTTTATGCCAGTAAAAATACACATAATAATTAAAAGTCCATTTTTGAGCAGTTTCTGAGAAAACATTTTTCTGAAGACTGAGCACTAATCTGGAGTCTTCACTTTGTATAATGGCCCTACCAGAAAATCATGTTAGTTCCTAATTTTATACATTTATAAAAATCATCAGACCCTAATCAACCATTTATCTTTATGTTCAAAGAGAACCATATTCTTAGTCAATGAACACTTAGCATTACAACTTCCACAAAATTCTGCCCTCTAAACCCAACTTTATTAGACACAACCACAATGGCACAATGCCATTCTTTACTAACTGGAAAATACTGAACTCTTGCTTACATTATTTAATCTTAACTCCAACTCATCCTTCATAATTTATTATTTAATCCATGTCCTATAATATAGCTGATATCATAATATAATAGAATCTCTTAAAATAGATTTTTAAATATAGGAGTTTCTGCTCTAATATGATACATACATTCATAAAAAAGGTATTTTTCTGCAAAATCACACAATAAAACTAACAGGCATGTGGGAAAAAAACAGGTTAGAGGCAGCCAACCCAAAGACAGCGCACTAACAAAGATGTTATTATATTCTAATAAACCACTAGCACAATTTTTGAAATACATGGAAAATTCCTAACAAAGAAATACTGGAGTAAACATAGGCTTTTATCTTTTAAAAAATTTAGGATGACTTAATAAGGAAGGCATATCAGTTGAGGCTTCCAGGTTATGGAGACAAGGGGCCAATGTGCGAAGAACAGGCAGAAACACCCAATAAGAAAAGGACACTTATGACAGAGTATGTGGACAAACTGAGCACAAATAAGAATGTAGGGTGACAGAAGAAAAGAGGAGTTGCAATCTTATTTTCAGACACATGTGGATTTAAAGCAACTAAAGTCTAAAAAGACAAAAATGGTCATTTCATATTGTTCAAGGGAAAAATGCAACAAGAAGATATTTCAATTCTAAGTATTTAC